>JAPDSC010025032.1:43718-58243 GCA_026290005.1 Latrodectus geometricus
TTTTTTTTTTTTTGCTGCATATAAAAATTATGCATTCTATATTCTGTCCCAAATTTTAGTATTTGCAACAAAACTATTTTCTTTTTGTAGAAATGTATTAGTTAAGGAATAGCTAATAATGGTTGTGAAATTGATTTTCTGAGTTTGACGGATTATGCCTTTTAGAATGATCTATATTTTTAAGTATTTGTAAGAAAATATTTCACAATTTATAGTAAATGACTATGTAATATTTTATATAGAGATTTGAGGAATCTAATTAATTTTATGCATGTGAAATAGCTTACAACAAAATTATACATAATCGATTACGAAAAATATTTATATTATTGCAAATAAATATGAAGATGTTGAAAAATATATTTTTCGCTTATTTGTTTGCAGGAAGTTTTCTAAGTTCCTATTTCAGCAGACTGAAAAGATACTAAGTTTCTATTTCAGCAATCACTTCATAATTTTGGACCAAGATCAAGTTACGATGATGACGACTGAGTTGCCCCCCTCCTCTTTAACCCATACCCACGAGTGGAAGAATATATTAAGTACTCCTCTAGCCATTAGTGAACACAATAGATCTTCGATTGAGTCAGGTATGACACTCATCACCTCTCGGCTACGAAACCGACACTTTTCCCTACCAGCCTACCACAGTCAATATTACCTAATGTAAGACAGTTTCAATTATGAAAACAAATTCTATTAAAAAACACTAGGCACTAACAGCTTCATAGAAAGGGGCTTTTGCATTAAGCTCAATAAACAAATTAACATTTCATATAGTCTGAAAGATAGTCACTAGATTATTTGCACCATTTATTTTTCTGAAAATCTAATGACACTTCATTGTTGTATAATTTAAAAAAACGATAGTTATTGATTTCCCAATTAGGTATTAAAAATATTATCATTAATATTTTAACTATCGTTTCCTTAATTTTAAATGTCATGGTATAATTATTATTTTTTTCATGTACCTATTGTGTACTTATTTGTTCTATATTTGCTATGAAAGTGATGCTTTGTAGCAACATAACAAACTGTATAATATACGTTTTAATTTAAAATCTATTACTTATATAAAAAATTTATAATTAAATGAACTGAAATATTTTCTTAATATACACATCATTAGCAAAGTCTTACTACTAGATCTTATTAATCTATTCATATTTATTTCAACATTTGTTCTAAAATTATTTTATTATATTTCGCACATTTAACATTTCTGGAAATTTATAGTATACAATTAAAGCATACTTAATTCCACTGAAAATTTTGATGAAAACTATTTGATAGTTTTTGTTGCTCTCTTTCGTTAAAATTAAATAAAAAGCTATGCCATTTTTGGAAAATTTTAGAAACTATATAAGTGTTCTGACTTTTTTTAAGGGCATTTTTTATTTTGGATTAAATTCGTAAATTCCTTGAATTTAATCATAATATTTTAAGTAATAAATTGCTGTTTCAACTGCTCGAAAAATATCTTTATCAATTTATTTCCAAAATTGATTAAAATAATAGGAATTGTTCTCTTTTCAGTTCTGACATATATTTTCTCTTTATAAAAAATTCATGTATTTTATTATAAATATGAAGTTTATATTACAGCATATTCATTGAAGAAACCAACTTTTTTTAAAAAAAATAAAGCTTTATTTGAATAGATTACTACATATTAAAATTAAATATATATGCATTTAATATGTGTATATTTATATGTGTGGAATAACAAATTTTAATTAAATTTTATTCTAAAAAAAATGACAGAAGTACAATTCAAAATGCTTTCTGGAATGTGATTGGCTGCTGTGAAGGCGTCACGTGAGGTGGAGAGAAAAAAATTCTAAGCAAATGAATTGGTTATACGCTTCCGTTCTTTCTCTTTTAGGATTAATTTATAGCGCTGGTGTCCCCAAAAAGCTTCCGCAGAGGAAACTAAAAATAAAGCAATTGCAAAAAAAAAAAACAAAGAATGCTAAGCAGCCAACCTAAAACACTTTTCCTAATTTAAAACAGAAACCTTCCCTAATGACTTATACATCACTTAACTTGTCCAAATCCTAATTAAAACAAAAGACAGAAACCATAGAAAAGGGGGAGCGAGCCAGAAAAAATACGCTTTCCTCATAATTAATTACCACCGACTGTAAAAAGATTTGCGTTTGAAACAAAAGGCCTTCAGCGGGAAAATGGGCAAATGAAAATAAAATTCTACTGCCAGGCTACGCAATGACTTACATTTTTTTGAGTTTTCTTATCTATCTTCTTCTCCTTGTGGTTTGTTTTCTTCGCAACCATCGAGTGAAAAGTAGAAATTTATTTTTCTAAATGGGGGTTTAACTCCCATTAACACCAATTGTGAGGAGAAGTTTCAAATTTTTTTCATTAACCCTTTACTGGCAGGCGGTTGCAGTTACATGGTGGCAATTAAAATTCGAGAAAAGGATTTTATTTTGTGGTTTCTTTTGTAAAAATAGTGAGAAATGTCTTGAGAGGGTTCTAGAAAAAAAATGGTTTAACAAGCAAAAGGGTGAACTTGTCTTTTCTGTTTAAAACAAAAGACTAAATTTATACTTTACAGCAAAGAAATTTCTGTGATTGAGGGGTCAGTTACAAAATGAATTTAAATTTTGCTATGCATATTTCTTTTGAGATATCATTACATACTGAAAAAAAAATCTAAACAGAATATTGAAATGTTCGATCATAATCGTCAATTTATTTTCCATAAAACATTACTATTGATAATTAAGCTCTAGAATTGTTTCCTCTGTTGTTGAATTGAATATTTCATATTTTTATGATTACATCTAGTATTGAATGTTGAAATATAGTTTCTTGATTTCTGATAGTTAACGATTAAAAACTAGTCCATGGAAGAACTGAGCAATAATCATTAAGAAATTAGTTAAAGAAAGAGAGAGATATAGATTAATGTGTAAACTATAACAACTAATAATAATTCATTCTATATAACACATTCTATTTGAATTCGAAATAAAATTCCATCATAAACTTGATTTTTTTAAGAAATGAATGAAGCATGTATTTTATAAGAAAAATAAATTTAGATTATTTAGAAAAATCATTATTGTAAAAATCATTTAAAGAAACTTAAAAAAAAAGGAAAAATTAATTCAGAGGTTGAAACAATTTCGAAGAATTATTGTCAATTTTTTTGTTATTCATTCTTTTTATGATTACAATTTAAATAACGTGTACAGCGCATATTTAAAATGTAATTTTTTGCCAATTATAAAAAGTCCATCGCTTTGTCTTAAACATTGTTCAACTTGTTTTTCAAAAACAAATATTTTTTTAAAAAAATCAGTTTCAAACATATTAATACTAATGATGTTTTTCAAAAAATTAAATTTTAGTTTTTTATCATCAGTTTTTAAAAATAATTATTTGTTAGTAATTTGATATTGCGCAACAAAGTAATTCAATAGTTTCAAAAATTAAAGATAAAATTTATTATTATAATTAAAGATGAAAGTTAAAAAATATATTGCTAAACCCAATTTATAATGGATTATCAATGTTTCCATTACGCAAGCACATTTGGTCATTTAATTTTAAATATGCAAATTTTATGCTCATTTTAGGTTTTTCTTTAAATTTTAATTTTTTCAGATTTTTAAGCAAACTTTTATCACAGTTAAACTATAATGCTCTGAATTTTGAAACTATAACAAATGTGTAAATACAGTAATCATGTTTGAATATTTTTTCATACACTGAATCTAATATCAAATTAAACTTAAGTTTCTTCCCCCAAAAATTTATGGTATTTGGACAATATTTCACACTTGTAGAATTATAATACTTTATAGAGAAATTTTATTAATATTCTCTAAAAAATATAATCCTTCAATATAAATAGAAGGAAATGTGTAATAATTTGTAATTCTGCTTTATTTTTCTTTTTTATCCACAAGTGCCTAACGACTTTTTTATTACAATTTACATAAAGATAAATTTCCTTCCATACATTAAATACACAAATTGTATCACATCATTTTACATGTTTTCATACAAATCAGTAAATTTTATAGAAAAAAAATATTAATTTATTGTAATTTTAAATGTTCAAATACTTACATTTTTATTGATATTTTAACATTTATTGTAATTTATGTCAGTTTTGTTTTATTTTTATAGCAATTTTATTTCCTTTCAAATTTATCTTCTTGTATGAGAAGATATGGCTGGAAAATTTTGCTTATTAAAATATTTAATGAGTTTTTTTTTATCATTGTCAATATACTTATAATTTAAATGTGCAATTATTATTTAAGACTGAAACAGAAGTTCTTCAAAAAAAGTAAAATAAACCTTGTTGAATATTTTTAGAAACAAAACAGAGACCGCGGTGACCTGGTTGGTTAGGACGTCATTCTCATTACCTACAGGTAGTGAGTTCGAATCCCGGCTTAGCCGAAGATCCGTCGTATTCACCAATGGCGACTGGAGCACGTAAAATCTGTCGGGTCGCAATGTCCTCCATGTTCCCATTACAAATTAATACCTCTGTGGGGTTGTTGGAGCCAGGCTTTGGGTCTTCAGTGGTTTCAATTTCTAAATTGGAAGATTCAGATGGTGCTGCCATCTCTGAGCCAAAAGTTGTACTTCCACTTTCGTATGAGGGTGCTCTATTGAAAAACGGAAGACGCTCTCTTTGACTTCATTCGCCTAGTCTCTGAAGGGTGGGCTTTTCGTTGCCAAGTGTCATCAGAAACAAAACGTATTTACTCATTAAAAATATATTTTTGAATTTTTTTTCTAATTATTTATTTATTTGTCATAATTTTTTTTTCCAAATTAATATGTTTTTTTAACGTTTAGAATAATTTTGTTATAAAAATTCCTGTGCACTATCATTACTTAATTCTGAAATTCAATCTTGCTCTTTCATGAAAAAAAATATTCATATATTTACTCATGTTTATATTATTCAAAATGTAAACTCTTTTTCCCACTTATCTTTCTAAACATAAGCACGTGCAGGGAATATTGTAGATATGTATTATTTTAACTAAATCAAAATTACGTGAGAAATATCTGATAAAATATAGTTTGCTACTACTTAAAGAATAATCATAATTTATTTGATATCTTAATGTCATATCTTGCTTTCAATTATTTTTAAAGATAATTATTATTATAATTATTATGATTATTTTTAAAGATAATTATTAAAATAATATTGGATTTTATTTTTAAATATAAAAGTATAACATAATTTCGTACATTATGTACTAGTATTATTTCATTTCCTATCAAGTGGAATTTAATAATTTGAGTATAACCCCGATCACTACCAACACTAGGACAGTTAATAACTGCCTGTTCAAGATAACAATTCTTACAATTCAGGATTTTTATTTTTCTCAAAAATATTTTTTTCTACTTTTACATCAAACTTTTCTTTCTGAGAGAAAAGTACTAAACGAGATTTCTTGAGATAGATGTGCAAGAAACTTTTGAAATGAAGAACACAGTTTCATAAGAATAAGAAACAATTTCAAGAAAAGAAAGAATATAACTTTTCCATTTTTTTCTAGAAATTATATTATGAAAAAGGAAGTCCTTGAGTTAAAAAGAAGGAAAAGTGGGAAGACATTTATCAAGTGCAAAAGCCCTTAATGAGGTACTTTACGTTTTTTTGGTATGTAAAATCTTTTTATTCCATGCTAAAATACCAATACAGTTTACTGTAAATAATGTGAAGATAGTAACCGATATTTTAATGAAATTTCTTTTTTCTAAATTAGCTCTGTGTCTTTAATTAAAAAAAAATATTTCATTATTATTGACAAATTGGTAGTGTTAAAAATATCACTGCAGTATGTTTTTATTAGTAATAGTAAGGTGTTAACTATCCAAACTTATTGCTCACACTTCAATTACTTTTTGTTGAAATACATATGAATTAAAGATAAGAAACAAAAACGCGGTTTAGAATTGAATAAATTTCTAAAAAATAATTATTAATGAACTAAAAGTTTAAAACATAAATAGTATTTATTTAGAAATAAAAATTATTAGTTTTAGAAGTTGATTCTTCGGATATTTTAATGATAAAATTAGTTATAGCCTTTAATATTTAGGTATGTTTTTGAATTTCACAAATATCTTACTAAATTAAAATATTTTAAAATGTAAAATTATAAAGTTTGAATTTCCTCTTTTAATGGACTTTAATTTGAAAGTTATATTTCGAATTTATGTGAGCATGATTTAAGGAAATCCATTACAAAACGAAATCAGCGTGAATAAAACTGCAGTTATTTTTCTAATATTTATTCATCATAATTTGATTAATATTTAAATTCAAACTCATGTTGCATGAAAAAAAGCCAAGACATTTTTAAACGCTTTCTCCAGCCTAAATGTAGGTTAAAGTAAAACCACTTTTATTCAGGAATATAAAGCTATAGTCTCGGCTTAGAATTGTTTATCTATACACAAAATAGTGATAAAACTTTCTTTCTAAATGATATATCAATACATACAATAAAAATGCACTTCATTATTTTAATTAACATTTCTTATAATATACCATAATTAGAATTTTCAAATTTAACATTTCATTTCGAAAGTATGCAGTGTTAGTTATTTCCACCTAACCGTCCATGAAATCAGCTTCAAAAATTAGTTTTTAAATAAATTTTAAGGCTTAACATTTTAAGTAAAATTTAAATTTAGAAATAAATTTAAGTATTTAAGAAAAAATAAAATTTGATTTCATTGTTAAAAAAAAATTTGGTCATCTAATATACATATCATAAAGTTTAAAAAGCTAAAACGATTTAAAATTTTTATTATTTTTTTTAATTTTAATTTCTTATACACAGTTTTCTCTGAAAAAGATAGTTAAGAAAATATCTTAATTGAAAATCGCTTTGATAATCATCGATAGTGCTTTATATTTCACACTCATCTTTATTCTTTTCAAATCCAATATAAGTAAATAATAAACAAAACAAAATAGTAACCATCTTTTACAGATAAAAAACTACTATTGTTGTAAGTGGTGCATGAAATTTTTAAAGTTAACCCTTTTCTTCAAAGATTTTTTCCTCACTTAGATTATTTTAATGATATAAAAATAGGGTAATCAAAGTAGAAGAACTATCGAAGTTTTATCAGTTTAATAATATAGCTTTTTTATGCAAAACGAAATTGGAATATATTAACATTGGGTGACAATACATTTAAGGTCCTCACTTCAACATGAAAAATGATTGAGTTATTTTCCCATTTTATTTCTGCTTTTTTTTAAAAGTAATAAGCCACAAATGATAAAACAGACTTATAAAAATGAAGACATGTTTTTGATATCTTTGAATCTGCATTGCGATTTGAAACTGAAGATAGTAATTATAAAATTATTGTTGCTCATAAATGTGTTATTAATGATTTACACAAGCTTTAAAAGATTTTGGTGAATGTTTTCCATTTCATCTCTTCTTTATGAAAATTGATAATGCTTATAACCATAAAAGTTTTTGAAATACCTAATAATGGTTTACAAATATCAGATAATATTTAATATTGATAATTTTTAAAGAGAGAAATACTTTCATCAGATGTATCCACAAAAGTTCATAATCGCGATACGTTGTTGTTTAATAAGGATATAATAAACGTGCAACATTTCTTGGCCATTTATCTACAAATAGTTCTTATTTATGTATTGAAGTTTGCTACACATCCAATTTCAACTCTCAGAAAATTTAAATATCTTGTCTCTACTCTAATTGGACTACAAGATTTCTGAAACGTATCTGCTGGAGTGCATGCTTGAAAATTTTTCCAAAAGCAATGCTATTATCTACTGCCGCCCAACCTGTATAGTGGTTAGCGTAACTGACTATGGATAGGAAGGACCTGGGTTTGAATCCCGGCTCGGGCATGGATGTACTTTCTCTCTCTCTCTCTCTCTCTCTCTCTGTGTTTGTGGTCCTTTCCACAGATGATGGATGAATGTGGCCCGCCCTATTAACGGGTTTGTGGTGGTGTAACGTGGGCGATGCTACTCGTACCTCCGTGACTTGGTTCCCAGGTGCTCACCGGGTAACGATGAAATGAGTAGCAGTTTCCGGCCTTGTTGCGGCAAATGGGCTAATGTACTTACTTGCTGAAGGGTGCCTGCCATTAGAAATTAAAAAAAATGCTATTATCTACTCAGTGACCGTTTCAATATTCCATATTATATAAGCATATTTTTGATTACTTTTTAAACCTGCTTTCTCCCATGTCAACGAAAATAAAATTATGTAACATTTATTATATACATTAAACTAATCATTGTCTGTGGCATATCCGTTTGTGTGATATAGGCGTTTGATAAAGAAAATAGCTACGTCCTACATTCCAATAAGCAGCCAAAACTAAAATCACAATGTGCTCAAATTGTAAAACATACATAGAAAATAAAATGATAGGAAAAATTTACATCAGTAAGAACATTTACATAAAAGGACATTTCTTAGAAAAACTAATTTTCTTAAGATTTTCTTCACCAATTGTAATAAAACAGTACCAATCGTTTCGATGATTACTAATTGAAGTATCGTCCTTATGTTAATCTTCCGGTCTTCTCTATTTTCTCCAAGTTCCTATCAGATTTGTCACGCCATGGTGAAGAACTTAAGCATTCCGAACGACATAGCTGTCTTATTTAAGCATGCATATCCCACCAGATCCAAATGGTTATTTTAGATTTCCTTAATGGTTATTTTATTCGGTTCACAGTGTACATAAACTCGAGACTCTTGCAACAATGTATAACAGTTGGCTTTATAATCCGTATTATTACCATTCTTATTTGGTACGTAGCCATGAAGTGTAACCACTAATTGAGACTTTATTGCAATCTTTGTCCAGTTACTCATATCAGATTAATTTCTTCTAAAATTTGACAACTTGTAAAGATTTTGAGAAATCAACAATATTTTCTTTTTCTTTCTATCTATATCATGAAAGTTACATTGTTGAAAAATATATTCTGTTCATGAGAAAATTTAATACTATTATTGAACACTTGATCTAGAAATAAACAATGAGTTTTTTAATATTTTGAGAGCATGATTAAAGCATCTGGTATAAAATATGATAAATAAAAGAGGATAGTTTATAATAAAATCAGAAATACATGTTATTATAAATATTTAAATCTAAATTAGTTATAGCGCAAGAGTTTAACTAATTGATTGAGGATCTTTTTTTTTTCCCATAATGGTGGGCACATTTGAGAAATTAACCCATTTGCTGCAACAAGGGCGGAAACAGCTACTCATTTTATCGTCACCCGGTGGGATCCTGTGAACCAAGTCACGGAGGTACGAGTAGCATCGCCCACGCCACCACAAACCCGTTTATAGGGCGGGCCACATTCATCGATCATCTGAGGAAAGGACAGGAAACACAGAGAGAGAAAGTATATCCATGCCCAAGCCAGGATTCGAACCTAGGTCCTCCCCCTCCGTAGTCAGGTATTCTAACCACCAGAGAGGCTGGTTGAGGATCTACTGTCTCAAAAATTTAACCACTCAAAATTATTTTCATAAAATTTTAAAACTACAAATTTCAATTAAATTACTTTAAATTTAAGTAAATGTAATTCAAGTAAAATTTTTAACGTATGAAAAAATTAAATTCCGATAAAAAGTTATATACATTATTAGGAGCTCAAATTATGTGGCAAACCGGGGATGAAACTATCAAGCAGATTTTATGCTCCTTAAAGAGAAATTATTGAGATACTTTTTCAGTAATTCATAAATTTTGAACAATACCCGAATTTTCATATCAATATTCTTGAAGCTATTCATTTTCATCGAATATATCAAACCAATCAAGATTACAAAGTCTAAACCGTCAGTGCATGGAACTAAGCTTAGATATTTATAGATATATATTTATAACGAAGTACTGTTTGTGTAAAAAATTAACTCTTTGAAAAGGAAATTCAGATTAATTCAAGAAAATAATCGATCACTGAAAGTCATAAAAAATTAGCCCAGGATTTATCGGGATCAAAGCAAATGCGACTTTAAAACAACTGCAAATAAATCATTTTTATTTATTAGTTCAATGTTAAATGCAATTTACGAGGGAAAATTAATAAATGTAGTTTATTTGTAAAAAAATAAGCTCATTTATGAGATTAGAATATACTTTTATAATTTTCAAAAAATTTTATATACAAAGTAGACTATTATTTTGACCAAGGATTATATTAGATTGGGAAAAAAGTTATCCATTATTTTTTCGGTAGACGTCTGTAGTGATCGCTATCTCGTGAGGTATCTATCAAACAATTTCAAATTTATGCTCATTGGAAAGGTGACATTTGACACTAAAATATTCTCTATCGGTGTTTTGTTTGATTAATTCAGTTATGAGTACAAGGTTTTAAAAATAGAAGACAACAAACAGAAAATTCGATACTTTTTAGTTTTTCTTTTATAATGGCGAAAATGCTAACCAGGTGGCTAAAATTGTGAAAGGTGTTTATCGTCCTGTATATGACTGTAACAACCAGTTACGCACAATTTTAGTTTCGTCGATTCCGTTTGGGTATTTGGATTCTAAAGATGCACCTCGCATGGATACAACATCGTCGAGAATGTCTATAAAATATCAAAAATTATCAAACTTGACAGCATGTCAGCAGTCGTAGCTTCGCACAAGACCTAAAAATCTATATGAACACTGTTTTAAATCTTTTTACAAAGCGAATCTGAAAGAAGTTACAAAATGTTCACGTAAAAATAACGGATTTCTTTTACCCCAACCTAATATTAATATTTTCAAAACTCAATTAGTCACTTCTAATAGTTTTTTGATGAGAAGCAATCATTTATTGTCAATTCATGAAGAAAAGTAATCATCTAATGCTATTTATTGATAATCTCATTTTACTTTGAGATTTCTAGGTATTGAAAAATACAAGTTTTTTAACGTTTCCTTATAAAGAAATTACCTTTCAAACATTGCAAACTTTTCGATATAAAGCTTCTTGAAAATAGGACAATCAAGAAAGGCAAAATCCATCAATAAACAATAGATTTCTAATGGTTTGAGAGTTCTTTTCGTTCTGAAAGATGAGCACGGAAGTAAAAATTATTCATGCTTCGAGTCAATGAAAATGGAAAATGTCATTACCAACACGTTTTTCCATCAGACGCGCACGTTGACAAAGTAAAAACTAAGCCAATTCAGTCAAAACTTTACGTGATCCGAATACATCTATGGTATTTGCATAATCGAGTCTGGTTAGCTAATCATTTACGCCACTATTTTTGGCGAGAAAAGTGGTGGGTGTATTTTCTTAGACAGGATTTCATAAGATTTGAATGAAGATATAAAAGGTGTCTTCCTTCAAATCCAAACACCTCCGAAATATAACAATGGATACTTAGGCATATAATCTTCTCGAGTTAGATGTTTTTTTTACTGATTGATATCTCTGCCGACCGTCTTTTGAAGGATGTTTGCTTGTGGCTGTGTCAACGTTGATAATAATATGTCAAGTCAACATTATAATAAGTAAATAGCGAAAAATTTGATATAAACTCCTGATACATTGTCATGGAGAAATCATCTTATTACTTATCAATTCATGTCATGTTTCATGATCAAATCCTGTCAGTCGTGCAATAAATCTCTGAAACAAAGTATGTCATAACTATAAAATGTAGGAACCCGTATGACACATGAAATAAACTAAGCAGAAACACCTGTTTTTCCTAGAAAAAAATCGATAAATAATCAAAATATATGTTAAGACAAGATTTTAGATTCATAATTTTATTCAATAAAATAATAGTTTATTTAATAAATATTTTAAAATTTGAATACTTTCTCAGCAATTTTTTTATCATAATTTTATTAAAATGTAAATTTTGTTAATATAAGTATAATTTTTTTTCTGCCGCCCACACTGACTAGTGGTCAGAATACCTGACTACGGATGGGGAGGTTATGGGTACGAATCCTGGTTTGGACATGAATGTAGTTTCTCTTTCTTTCTCACCTGACTTTGTCCTTTCCTTATGTGAATGGTTGCCTACCCTTTAAACGGGTACCTACCGCATGTGTGTACTGAGGAAGTCGGACTCCACACCAAATTACGATTCAGTTGTGAAAGTAGAGCAGCAAATCCTATATTGCCAGCCTGGCTGCCACAAAATAAGTATTCTTTTTATTGTTAGGAAAAGCTATCAACGACGAAAATATGAGAATTCTCTTTAAGGCTATTTTGAATTTAAATCTTTGATAATTTATTCTGTATGAATATATATTTCATTCATATATCACGGTACAACTAATTCTTTTTGTATATAATTAAAAATTTAGTAAATTTTGATTTTAAAATTTATTTTATTTAATTATTTATTCGTTTACTTTAGAATTTTTATCCGAGCCTCTAAAACTTTATGAAATATAAGATGATTAACTCATGTGAAAGAAAAGATAAATTTCGTAAAAAATATTCAATGTGTGTTTTATACGCTGTTTATTTTACTATGGAAACTACTGGGAAAAAATCTACCATAAAATAAATTAATAATAAAAAATTCAAATATTATTTTTTATAATTTTACCTGAAATATTAAATCTTCTTTATTAAAATATTAAATTAACTATAAAAATATAATTTGATTGAATATCTTTAAGCAATTAAAAATCTTAAGAAGCGAATTTTTCTTATATAAATAAACTTTCATTATACTTATTTTAAAATCTATCTAAGGTTTTGTCAAATATAAATTTTAAAGACAAAAAAATATTTTTATTTATATTTATTATGAGAAATCAAGGAACTAAAGAAAATAGTTCTTTGATTATATTTAAGAAAAAATTGACCAAATATGTTAACAAGAGTCATATAAATAAAAATTTCAATCAATTTTGCACACATGCAGAAAACTTTTGTAATGATTTTCTCAATTTATTTTAATTTTGAAATTTTTTCTTTAGTAAAAATATTGATCTTTCTTGGTGTTAAGAATTAATAATACGTAACTAATGTCAGATAGGTAAATAACTAGAGATTAACAGATAAGTAACATTTTAAAATGAAAAGAGCATCCATGAAAATAAAGCAAATTTTTATAAAAAAATAAAATAACAATTTTAAAATTGTGCATAATTTACTTAGAAATTATACTTAAAATCTAAATCATTATTTTTAAGCTTTGAACTGTAATATCACATGCTAAATAAGTTAGAAATTTTAAAATATTGCACATGAATCATAAATAAAAGTTTAAAAAAGGAAATTTCAAAGAATGTTTTAATTTTTAATTTTTTAAGATGTTTTATTAAAAGTAATTCGATCCTGTGTGTCTACTGATCATTTAATTTAATTTGCTACATATTGATAATAAGTAATAAGCAAAAGGATAAAGATTATTGGGGAGAATTGTATCACACACAAAGAAGCCAAATGGATAAATGGAGTTGAGATGTGGGTCTTTCCTCTTTTTAACTCTCTTGTGTGCCTCACACGGCAGCCAAGGATAATGGAGTCGGTGCAACCACAACTGCTCCAGATAGGAAGACAGACTACTTTTTTTCTTTCCGGACAGGAATACTCTCTTCAACTCCACTCCCTTTCCTGATCTGTCGAAGAAAAGTTCAATTTATCTTTTCCTCTTTCTCCCGTTTCCTATCATCATATCCGCCAGCACTCCTTATACAGAGGGTTACCAGACTGATCAATTTATCTCCCCATGCTCTCAATCTCGATGAAAAAAAAGGATGAGATATTACACCTAATACTCCGGAAATCTTGGAATATGTGAGAATTGTGAAGACTCAAATTATAATTCTGTTTTATTTAAAAATTGTATTGTATTCAGGATTATTTTTTAATAATTTATTAATTAAATAAAAATTTGACTCCTATAAATATTAAAACATTTTTTAAATTCAATGAAAAAGGAATCTAAAACTAAATGAATCTCTAAAATGGTTCGTGAATCTCTTCAAACTTATGAATCTTCCGTTCTTTTAAATAAAAATAACAATAAAAATCCTTTTATATAATAATAATATACAATTTGACCTAAAATGGAAATTTTTATTACAAATTTATTTCGATAAAAAAAATTAGTATTAGAAAAATAAACCTATAATTATTAAAATTTTGAAAACATTCAATTAAAACGTTGCTAGAAGATTCAAATCATCTTCCGAAATTGAAGGAAATCTTGAATTTGTGAATGACATGTATCACATTTTAGTTTAAAATAATAAATAAAATTTTATTTTCAATCAATGAATTTAGTTCATTCAACATTCAGTTTATGTGTTAAAATAATTTGAATGAGCATAATGCTAACTTAACATTTCAATATTGTATTCAGGAGTGATGTTTAGTTGAGATTTCATAACAATATTAACTAACACAACTTTGGTTAGATCATTATCTGTGGCAGTCGTTGTAATATAAATTTAAAAAAAAAAAAAATTTCGATTAATTTTTAAGCTACTTGTAACAATTT
>JAPDSC010025039.1:2368-14178 GCA_026290005.1 Latrodectus geometricus
ACTGATATATATTGTCACTCAACTTGTGAATTTAAGCATCTCAGATTGTACACAATTTATATTTCACAATGCAGACATTATTTTACAAAGTAAATTTTTCTAATATATTATGATTGTATATCACGAATTTATATTATACATTTTAAATTATTAAATTTGTAAAAACTAAATGTTAAGTATACAAATATTTAATTTAATTTTAATCTCTTATCATTTATGAAATACTGATTTTATAATTCCTTCATTTGTATTCAGGCTTCATTTATAGTTTTATATCTAATGCACAGAAAACAAAATTATACAATTAGTAATACTAGTAAGATATCTAATGTATTTATAAGATATCCAGTAAAGTTTCTCAAGTATTCATGCTAAGAAAAAACAAGTAGACTAAAGCAATGTGCACTTACAAAAAAAAAGGATATCAACTAATTTGAATTTGAAAATGCGTACTCATTTTTACATTAATTTTAAGCATCGAAATATACTACAGAGAAATACGGAAAAAAAGGATAAAAAAACTTGATAAAAACGTTCGAAGTATTCGATAAAAAAAAATACACCCTGGAAAACAGCAAGAAAAACAGGAAGAAAGTGCTTTTTAATGTACGCAGAAACACTCTCAAAGTCTCTTTTTGCAAAATAAGATGATTTAAAAAGAGAAAAATTTGCCACTGTGATATCGAAAATTTTAGAAAGGGTTGAAGGAAAATACGTAGTTTTTTTTTCATTCTCTTATACTAAACAGCTTCTTTCAAAGAATAATCAGCTATACATTTTCAGTATCGCATTCGTTATTCGAAGCGTAATGTTCGAAAAAGGAAAACGGTATTTTATGAAGCATCTTCTGTTTTTAAAATTCTTTTTTTTTTTTCAAAGTATGATGTTATGTTTTATTCTAAAATGCAACCAATAACGGAAAACTAAAAATTCATTTTGAATAATGCTCATATTTTTCATGACTGAAAGAGATCAAAGTCTTATTTTTCGCACAAAGGTATTAGAATACTTTTATTTCTTCCGAAGAACTTTCCATTGATGTTATATGTTTTTCTGATATCTTTGTGAATATATTCCATTCTAAAGTGGCATGCGAATGGATATTGTGATTCAGCATTTTTTTTTCAGTAAAAATTCAAAAGAAAGATAAAAGCTCAGAAACAAGAGGGAAGGTATAATCGTGTTTTTTTTAAAAACGTAGTGCTTCGAGATGAAGAGGTATTTTTAAAACATCAAATTCATATTGTATTAATTAATATTATAGCTAAAAATTAAATCTGATTAAAGCTTTGTTTGTTGATTAAAAGGACAATTAACGAATCTTTGTTTAGTGCCTTTTAAATCTGATTAAACTAAAAAATGAGGATGAAATATTGTTATGTTACTTCTTTGCATATTAAATGCATATAAGAGTTCTTTGCACATTAAATACATATAAGAGTTCTTTGCAAATTAAATGCATATAAGAATTATTTGAATATTAAATGCATATAAGAATTATTTGAATATTAAATGCATACAAGAGTTCTTTGCATATTAAATGCATATAAGAGTTCTTTGCATATTAAATGCATATAAGAGTTCTTTGCATATTAAATGCACATAAGAATTATTTGCATATTAAATGCATATAAGAATTATTTGAATATTAAATGCATATAAGAATTATTTGCATATTACGAATTTATGACAAAACATTGTCAGAAATATATCAGTGATTTGCCATTATGCAGCGAATTGTCTTCTGTCGAAGTCTGTTTTGTGTCGAAGTTGTGTGTGTGTGTGTGTGAGCGCGCCTTCCAATAGAACATAAATTGATAGTGTGTTAATATGCACCAACATTGTGAATCTTTCATTCTCATTAACGTGCTGCACAGGTTGGGGACGACCTTCTGGCCAATAGAGGGCACTACTTGCTCTCAATGATGATGATGAGTGGACCGAACCCGATAACCGAATGGTTACAGTACGGAGTCCTCTCTCATCTTTTATGTCTGTATGTGTTAATATGTTACATGGAAGAAAATACTGGAAATTCGTAAACATTGACACCAGACAGATTCTCCTGCAGGAAATCAAAAATCACAACTATCTACGCCATTCAACTGGAACTAGAAGCGATTCTCAGATTTTTCATTCCGAAAATGACAATCCTTACAATACACTCTTCAGAGTGGTCATTAATACTTAGCAATGATGTAGCTGTGCACATTAGTACCTGTAAAGACACATTTATGCTATTATTAGTTTGGCAAAGAATACATTTCAGTTTCCGCAAATAAATAGAGCCCTTCTGCTTGCTCTGTAAGTGTGGAAGCATGGGAATTTTCTTCCTGTAGTTTTTATATGGTCCCCTGTCTATGAAAAGTCCTTCTGGAATGCAAATTGCATGGTAGCATTAACATACCTTATAAGAACCACGACGTGATTTCAAAAAATAGATGACGTCTATGCTCCCCAAGGCCTAGCTTGGACAGAGATTGTCAGAGCACATTATCCTAAGTTCTATACCAATTATTGCTAATTAATAAACACTTCTACATGCACACCTATCGGAGTGGGTGCTTGGAAATCTTCCGGATTACCTTGCGACACTTAAATGAAAAATATCTACAAAAAGAACCATATTAAATTGTCAATCTCTGTCGAATTAGCTGTGATATGCTAAAAAGTACGGTAGGGCAAAAAGCAAACCACTCCATTTTTATAGAATAATTAAATGGTCCATTTAATTTTAACAAATTAGTTATATAATAAATTAAATGGATCATTAAAGTACAATCAGTTAATGCTATTAATTAAATATCGTTTGAATGAGAAATTAAAATTGTACCATGTTTATTTTAAGATATGCAATTAAAACATTTTCTTCAAATATTTAAAAGTACTATATTACAAAATTGGTTCATTGTATTAACAAATAATAACTTTCTGATCAAGAGCAGTTTGATATAAATGGTATGTATATGACATATTAATATTCAAAATTAATTTTCCACTATATCTTTTTTTTTAGTTTAAGTCTTGTTAATTTTATTGATTCCTTATAAAAGTAAATTTACCAAACTTCTTTGTCTTAACGATTTGAAAAATAAATTTACCCAATTCCTTGGTAAATATGTAAATTATTTAAAAAATTTTCCGATAAGCTAATTACTGCAAATTTAAATGGCGGATTGTTTTATAAGGCTTAAATCCAATATAAATCATTTATGCTTCAGTAAATTTCATTTACTTTTAACTAACTTTATTATTTCTGACATAAAAATAAAATTTTCACAGAATATAACATGCTTTCCTCATGAAAAATTAAGTCACGCACACATTATCTTATTTAACATACATACAAATATGACAATTACCAATTATGTGTATGAGATGCTTTTTAATCATATAAATTTATATGACGTTTCTGGGTTCTTTTGATGTAGCTCATGTAAGGCTTTATTTAAATTACAAACCACATTTTCACACCCTTTTCCCGCTTATAATTAACTTTGACTTTCAAACAACAATCTCACGCTTTCTCGTTAATAATTGGCTTTCATGAAACCTGAGCTTGCTTTGTGAACATTAAATATTTTTGATTCCAAAGCAATATAAATACGAACACATCGCGTTGTAGTATGAATAAACTTATATTTTATATCATTAATTATGGAAACTTTTATGGTTAAAACGATTCAATCATATTTAATATTTGTTTGTTGTTATTGTCTTTTGAAAGCTAGGCCTGCAGTATGCAGTGTGCTACTCAATTTTTCCACTTCAACCGTAATTTGGTATGGGGTCCGACTACACACATGTCATAGGTACCCGTTTATAGAGTAGGCAACGACATTTACAACCTATTTATTCAAAGAAAGGACAAATGCAAGAGAGAGAGAGAGAATACATCTATGCCCGAACCGGGATTCGACCCCAGATCCTTTCTATCCGCAGTCAGGCACGGTGACCACTGGACAGGTTTGGTGGCTTTTATTTCTCTTTGCAGCTATATTTCAACCATTTTTTTCGAAAATATCAGTGTACCAATCAAATGTTTCCCATTCATTCATTTTTTAAAAAAAAAAAATTCATTTTTTCCATTTTAAAATTTTTTTATTTAGATTTCCTAATAATACTTCAATTTTCTTTGTATATATAATATTTATGCTTCTTTAAATGATTTCTGTCTTTCCATATGTTATATACTATACCGTGAGGTGCATTAATATAATTCTTTTCAAAATTTGAGTTCCTAGCAATAGATTAATTAGGAATTATTCTAAATTTCACCAACAGATATTTGAATTTAAAAATTAAATTTATTACCTTCAAATTAAGTTTTATTTTTATTATCGCAGTTTTTGTGTTTTATTGATTAAACAATATCGTTAATCATTTAACTGGATATAACATTAAACATGAACTTCGTAGTTTCTTAATTTGTTGGTTATTTCTTTATGCTTTTAGTTATTCAAATCTTGAACTAATTCTTCAGCGTTCCAGCCTTGCTTATAACCTCGATTTTACCATCTCTCATAACATGTTTTATACTAAATTATTCAAAAATTTACATGGTCACGTATGCTCCATTTTTTTAAAAAAAAAGTTTATATTTAATCTATTTAAAGATTAAATATTTGATATAATATTTTATTGATATATGTACTCCTTTATTTATTTATTGAGTATAATCCCCTAAATCATGAAACTCAAACTTATCTCTATGAAATTTTAATCCATGATTGCATATTCTAAAAAACTATATTTTAAATATTTCCTCAGAATAAAGTTTGTGACGTGCAGATGTTTCAATATAAATCATGCATCAAGAAACAACTATTGAAGATAATTTCACAAATATTTTTTAACAAATTTATATTACTTTTTAATAGTGTAGCCAGACATGTGAGACAACAAAAAGAAATTTTCATTAATTTTACCCTAGTTAAATCATTTTCTTATTCACACTATTTTTTAAGCTTTTGTGTATTTTACTAATTAACTCTTGTATTTTTAATGTATTTTTAGTAATTAACACTTCAGTAAGATACCAAATCTTGTTTAAATTTTCAACAATGTCTAAAAAGTTTAATTTATCACTCAGTAGAAACTAAATTACTTCTATTTAATGATTAAAATGTTTTATGTAAATGACATTTTTTAAACTTCAATCTATTAGATACTGATTTTTTTCATTATTGGTATTTGCAAAAACGCAAAAAATTGTAATTGCATGAAAAATAGCGTGCTTAAATTGTTAAAAATAACATTACTTATTTTTTATAAGACTGTTTAAATTTACCTACATGAACAAAATTGGTTTTTAACATGAAATACTAATAAATGTTTGGTTATATTAACGAATGTCATGATATATTATGTACTCAATTAGCCAAATGTATCTATTACAACATTTCTGCATTTGTCAAAGATTCTCTTGAAAAAAAAGAGAATTAAATAATCTTAACTATTATTTTTGTGTTTCGTTTCTTGCAACAGTAAACTAATTTCTGTGTTAGTTTTATCGATTAAGTTATTCTAGTCTCAAGAGAAATTATCCTATCGCATTGTGAAAATTAAAGAAAACTATTTGTTTTTTTTTTTTTTCCCATGAAAGGATCAAGAGCTTTGAATCCATAAGAAGATGTGTATTTGTAAAAGGATCAATTATATGCATTATAATAAAAATTCTAAGTAGGAATGATTTTGCAGCATTAAATATTTTACTTATTTAAATATTTTACTGTAGCAATCAATCTGAGTCAACAAATTTTACCACAATTGGTTATTTCAACCAACGAGTAAACATTTTGACTTAATATTATGTCGAGAAAAATAAGCTTTTAATTTTAAAAAAAATTATATTTCTTGTATCTTAAAAAATAAAATAATAATATTATTATACTAAGTTATATTAAAATTTTGAAAAAAAGAACTTGTAAAAACTTAAATTCTATTTTTTTAAAAAAACTATTTTAATAAATTCATTTAGTACGAAACTTAGAGGAATTGTCTGAGTTACCCGAAGATATCCCTTTTGTTAATATTGCTGTAATTGCATGTTTCTAATTTTAAACCAAAAATGTAATTTATTTTCAAAAACTACATAAATGAAATGATAGATTGAGAACTTAGTTATCCTGTTGCTGCTTATCCTCCTGTTGCAGGAAAGCCCACACCAGGTCCAGAAGATCTAGCATAGGGTAGTATGCAGCTTCTTTTTCGGAAAGGAACCACAAGGGCAGAAGACTGACTTGACCTTTGATAGTTTAGGCAACCATTCATACAAGGAAAAGACAAAGACAGGATAGAGAGCGAGAGAGAGAAAGTACATACGTGCTCGAACAAGGATTCAAACCCAAACCACCCTATCCGCAGTTAGGCATGCTAACCACTAGACAGAGTAGGCGGCTACGTAGTTATCCTTCGTACAAATACAATATATATTTCCTGCTACGATTGTAGCAAATAATATTTATTTTAATACCTGTGACTTTTTTTTTAACAAAGAAGTGATCAGCCAAATATGCGTTCTACATATTATATCACTGGTATATGACACTAAATAATCGGCAACTTACGAGTCGCAGACTGTTAGAAGACATTTTATAATATTCTTTTCACGTCTTCTTAATCTTAGCCAAGATAACTTTCTATTATAGTGAAAATCCAAAGAATTGCCAATGCCTCACCCTGACAAATGTATATGCAGAAATTAAAAACAAAACCCTGTCTTGTTGTTCAAAAGTGGCTGGGATTAAATCTGAAATATTTCATTTTGAAGACAAACTCTAATTACTAGGATTTCGGGACTCCAATCTTGAGTATATATTGTATCTTGGGTATACTTATATAAGGTGATTTAAAAAATATTAATATTAAACTCAGTGCAAAAATATTGAAACTGAAATCACAAATATTGAAACTCAACACGACAGCTCAAGTGGGGTTTAAGGCCTAATGTACCCATATCTGTTTCCATGACCAATGGCCCTGGGGTGGGAAGCATATGTACCGGTTATGTAATCAGCCTAATGCGAAAATCCCCAGTGTTTAGCTCCCATGCACACAATTTTATCGACCTACTAAAAGGGTGAAAGGTTCAACTGACCTTGCTTTGCCCGAGGATCAATCTTCGAGGACAAATCACTGATACTGGTCCTTAATAAATACTATTTACAGCCGTATTCACCAACCAGAGTTAAACGAGGTTTCAGGGTAAAGGGCGAGTTAAGTCATGAAACGTTATTCACCACGAAAAAAAAAGCGATTAACTCGCCTATATGGATCCCTCGAATAACCCTACGATTTCGGAGTGTTAACGCCGAGTCAACAAACAATGGCGGACTTAAGAGATATGTCTGTTGTGCAATATTGCTAGTCAATCAGAAGCTGTTTAACATGTCGTGTTAGGTTAACAACAAAGTTGTTTTACAGGGAATTTCCCCGCTTCGTGAATAAGAATTGGCGAGTCTTGCTAGAGTTGAGTTATATTTGAGATAGGCTACACTCAAGTTAACCCGTGTTTGGTGAATACGGTCGTTAAAGATGGTCATATATTTAAAACTCTCATGATTGTTATATTGCAATTACTGATAATAACCATTCTTATTTTTCATTAATTAAACTTTATATAGTCATTATATTTGATATCGAAACTCTTTTGAATAATAAACATTGGATTGGATGGAATACAAAAATGTAAACAAACAAATCATCGCAAGTATTACCCAAGATGCCTTATCACACTAGCAGCCAATCAGAATCTTTCTTACATATACTGCCGGGGTAACACTAGAGTAGCTTAACTGGCTCTTTGCCTTAGTTTGTGAATAAAAATACGCGAGTCAAGTGAGAGTTTAGTTAACTCCGAGTTACGCAACTTTCGAGTTATCCCATGTTTGGTGAATACGGCCGTTAGTGCAATCAAGCGATGAACTGATCAAGTGGTGCCAAACTACTACTATCTTTTAATCTTACTTACACATGATTTATTTTGAAAATCATGAAGCACTTAAGCTAGGGGTTCTTCCAGCTTTCTGCAAATAAATTAATTACATCTGTTTCATGAGAAATAGGTGTGAAGACTTGTTTGAGATGTTTATGATAATTTTCTTGATTGCTAAAATTTAAACGGAATCTATCATGCTGCGCGCGGACAAGATTTTCTAATAGCTACTGACAAAGTTCAAATATTTGTGAGGAGATTCTATTCAGGGTTTACAAATGATGGTATGCATTTATTTCGATTGATTTATAATATCTAAAACCAATTGGCAGGAAACTGATGAATTATACATCTTGATTGACACATGAAATGCCCCACGTATCATATTATCCTTGTCAATTTCCACCGAAATCATGTATAACTACATCTTTAACAGTTTGAGAAGTCCAGAGATAATCTAAGTAGCCTTTTAAAAATTATCAAAAGTTGTACCAGTTAGTCATTTACGAGCATAAAAAAATTGATGAACATATTAAAAGAAAATTAATAATCCGCACGTTTTACATATTTGATGAAAAGGACGGACAATTATTGTGCTATTTTTTACTGCAATTCAAAAACATTGAAAATTAATTTCAGGCCCCTTCAACAGTACGTGTTCTTAAATATTACTTATCATTTACAAAAAAATATTAATTTTGATCCCTGAAAAAAAAATCTATGATGATACCAAAATATGTTAATTTTTTTTTCAATTCCAATCATATTTTCTTGATGCCATCTTTTCCATCAAATGGTTTACACTGATATACTAAATAAAGAAATCTTACGTTATTTTAACTAAAAAAGGGTTTTTTTTAAAGAAAAATCAAAATATTTTTATAAATCTTCCAGATCGTCATCAAAATACACTGGCATCTAAAATTTAAGGAATAACTCGTTTTTTGATCTTCATTTTCAAATGAACGAATATAGAAAAACCAACAAAATTTGGATGACATGTGACCAAAACAGTATTGATTGAAACATTGAAGTTTGCATAAGAAAAATTTATAAATGATTTACAATAAAATAGCTATCTAACTGAAAAAGCCCATTCTTGGAAAAAAAGAATAGTTTTATGAGGCAAAATGTATTAAAAATATTACAAAAAGTAGTTTTAATAAGGGATATACCCGCTTTAACTTGAAAGCATTGGCGACATCGACTTTTCATGCTATTAAGTTGTCGGTACAGACACGGAGTATGCTGTTTCTATTTCACCTACAAATCTTAGAGGATTTAAAGCAGCAGCCTGTCTACCAAAATACTTCCACACAAGCTCTATGGGATTCAAGTCTAGAGATCGAGCTGGCCATTTCATTTGCTCAAAATCAAGACCCTCCAGACAATCCTCATCAACCATAGCTCAATGAGGTAGTGTGTTATCATTCATCAGAACGAAATTATTACCAAATGCACAGGTATATGATCTGACATATGGATCAAGAATCTCTCTCCATATCTCACACCTGTCACAGTTTCTTAACCTGAAACACATGCGTTTCAGTATGTCCACCGAATGAGATGCCTTCCAAACCATTATTCCACTACCATACATACATAACGATGTGGAGAAGCCCTGAACTTTACCAATTGGTTAACAGGTTTAAATTTCTCCAACATCAGTAGAGGGACCCTAATACGAATGACTTTATTTGAAATAAAATTAAGGTGATAATGGTGGACCTTAAAGCCTGAAGACTGTCTGTGCAGTAGAAATCTACATCACAGTACAATGACAGTAAGTGGTAACTATTTATTTAAACAGTTTTGGATTGATATTATTTAGTACTTTGTTCCCTCCAGATCAGCACACGTCCTAGATCATCTCCCGTATGTATCTAAACTGTAAAATGTACAGAAGCCATCGCTGTCTGGTCCAAGTAACAATTTCTCTTGCCCAAGATAAGCGGACCCATCTCTGTCGTCCGAGGAGGGGTAGATGGACCCCTTGCATTGAGACCTACATGATACCTTCAAACCGCACTAGAATATATTTTGCTTTCTGATACTATTGAGTGGTGTCCAACAAGTAGAGGAAAACAAATTCTTCTACTTCGAGCCGAAAGTGCTATAAAGCGGCCATCTGTGAGTGCTTCTACTCGGTCTGGAACATGTCTTTGAGTCACAGATGCTTCGGTTCGATATTGATTCCAAAGATGATGGAACAATCTTCGAGACTCATTAAGTCACCAGCAGCATCAGTTTTTGACATTCCTATTTCCATCCAACCAACATTCCTATTTCCACAACTTTAACGAATCAGGCAAACAGCTTTTCACAAATCCCAATGTCAACAAATCTGCTGCCACCCAACCTGTCTAGTGGTTAGCGTACCTGACTACAGATGGGTGGGACCTGGGTTCGAATCCTGGCTCGGGCATGGATGTACTTTCTCTCTCTTTCTTGTCATTGTCCTTTATTTGTGTGTGAATGGTTGCCTACCCAATAAACGGGTACCTATGGCATGTGTGTACTGAGGAAGTTGCCCTCCACACCAAATATGGTTCAGTTGGAAACCCCATATTGCCGGCCTGGCTGGCACACGACTACAACAACAAATCTGCTAAAAATAGTCGAAAATCAACAAAGGTTACACGCGTAATTACGAAAGCCTGATGTTTGCATTTTTGTCTCTCACTAATATATGTTATATATATTCTTTCCTATCAAAAAAAGGGTATCTAGTGTTCATGTAAAAATTTACATATAAATTCGTTTTTATCATTTATAAAAATAAAATTTATGTGATTCCGTAAGTTTTGGAGGCCAGAGAATTTGATGTTTTAATTACGATGAGGAGTTATATTCTAGTTGTTTTTAAACTAGTTAGCCTAATTATTTACATATTAACATTCATAGCAGTCTGCTTTAAAATTTAGGTGATAGAAAAATATTCATGTACATCTGTTGTATTTTAATACAAATTTGCGTAAGCAGTATATAAAAAATATTAATTAAATGTTTAAGTATTCAAATATCTGTTGGCGGAATTTATTGTCTTAATATTTCTAATTTAATTATAAATTCAATGGGGTATATTTTAATCATTAAAGTTTATTATAAATATTAAAAATTATAAATCTGTGTCCTTTTATGAAATTGTTATTAACTATTCCTGTTTTTTGAGAAATTAAGTATCTTAATATTTCTAATTTAATTATAAATTCAATAGAGTATATTTTAACCATTAAAGTTTATTATAAATAATAAATCTGTGTCTTTGGATATAAATGTTATAAATTATTCCTGTTTTCAAATCTAGTGGGAATCTGAGTTAAATCACCACAATAAATATAATGGTATTTTCTGCATATTATAATATGTTCTTTCATTAATAACTTTAACCTAAACAGTCATTAATGACCAAATATGCTATACTATTGCAATATTACTAACGAATTTAATAGAAAAATAAATAGTTAAATCAGAATTAAGTGTAAACAAATACTTAATTGAAAATGTCAGCAATTAAATTAATATCTCCAGTTTTTGAAACTGGAAATATATAACAGAGTTATTACTGTTAAAATAGTCTCATAAACTAATGAGGAATATATTGGAAATTATATTACAAATGTCGAAATGAATAATTTTTTTCTTTAGTTTGTAAATTCACGTCAACTTAAAAATAAGAAAAAATTTAACTTTTTTTAGAAACTTTTTAAAAAAAGAAGAAACTTTTAATAGGTATGAATAAAAAATGCTTAATTATTTACATTAGAATTATTTGAAAGAGAATTGAGGGAGAAAATAGCGAGAATCTCTCAATTCTCAGCAATGGAAAGGCCAATACTTTGATTCGCATTGAAAATCGATTGGTAGTAAAGTG
>JAPDSC010025052.1:5443-67637 GCA_026290005.1 Latrodectus geometricus
TATATATATATATATATACCTTTTTATGTTCATTTTTTCCAAATTTTTTGAACACTTTCATTTATTTTTTCTAAAAGCAATTTCAATTGTTTTTTTACATTGATTAAAACTTTAATCCTTTCTAAATTTCATTGCAAAATAAATCAGTAGTGATACTGTTAAGAAATGAAACTAATTTTACAAAATAGGCTCTCATCTCAATTTAAACAAAAAAAACATCATCTCATCGTAATTCTTTTTCAAAGTATTACATTCCTAAATGAATTCGTGTCTCTGTCGAAATGAAGAAATAAAACTGTTCGACGGATTCTTAGCAACGCTAAAGGTATTGGAAATCAAATTCCTTACATCTTTTTGCCTTCTTTTTTATGGTTATTTGAAAACAGGTCTGAATGTGCCCCCTTTTCCTTTCTATTTTGGAATGATGAATCCAAAGGAGAACAAAAAAAAATTGAAAAAATTCCTATCTTCTGCTCAACAAAATACAGCTGAATGGAAGAGTTGAAATCTTTAAAGGAAAATAAAACTACTTCATGTTAGCAATGTTTCTTCCTTAATTTAATAATGGAACCAAAAAGAAATCGTTAGAAGAAAACAAAAATAGAAAAAGAATTAAGAAAAACTGCAATAACAGTTAGAAGTAGTTGATAGAACTGATCATGTGTCTAGAACGATGCCATTGGACACTATCGCCACAAATCGTTCATTACATCCAATCGTATTCTTCCTACCTTGACAGAAGGTAAGGAAAGAATTATCGTATCCAATTACAAGATTTTCTTGTCGAGCTAGAAGTTTTCTTACTCTTTTTTAGAAACGAAATGCTTTTTATGGTCGGTTTTCATTTTAGTTTTATGTGAAACTCTTTTATGTTACATATAACGAATAAGAAATATTAACTTGTACACATATGTTATATATGTATGCAATGTGTAAACTATAGTATATTTTTTTTTAATTTTGTGTTATACTTATAGTAAAATGTTATAGTATTCTAAACAATATAGCTTAAAAATTAAAAGCTCCTTGACTAATTTTTATATCTTACCATTTCACCTGTTATCTAAAGAAGTATTTAAGTTAACTAAAAATTCTTATTTAATAAAAAAAAAATTTTTTATCATTTTTATTTAATAATAAATAATTATTATTAATTATAAATTTATTATTTAAGAACTAATAATAATTTAATATTTATAATAAATAATATTAAATTATTATTTAATGATAATAATAAATAAATTTATTTACTATACAAAATAATAATATATTAAATTAAAATTTATTAAATAAAATAATACAAATTTTTATTTAATATAAATAAATAATAATTATATTTTATTATTCTAAATATCATAAATATGAATACTTTTAAAAAGTCATATTATGTAAGTAAAATTAATAATTAAGAATATTAACATTTATACAAGATTAAAAAATAGCATTGTACATTGTATATAAAGCAACTTATGACCAAGAATGACAATAAATGCATTTTATGGATTTTTTAACTTTATGTTAATGGTCTACATTACTTATAACATCCGTAAATTATTCTTGATTGCATATTCTGTATAAAATGAGTGATTAAATGACATTTTAAATCATATGTTATGTGAATACTGTAAATATGAAATTATTTAATAAAAAATATTTTTTGAGAAGATTTATAAAAAAAACTATGTAAAACTAAAATTAATCGGAATACATAAGTATATGTAAGTATTTATCTTTATATTTAATTGACATATATTTGTTTATAATAATATGAGACTTATAATGTTTTATAGAGTTTATATGTATTAAAATAAAATTTATAAATTTCGAATATAAAATTTTTCTTAATGTAATTCAATAAATTCATCTCACAGATTGTAAAAAAACTTATGTAATTATATTTTCAGGAAATATAATGAAGATATTTTATCATAATATATATATTTAATATTTCTTTTTTGTTGTTTTAAAATAGAAATTTCAACACAAACTATACAATACAATTTACCGAATAACAAATTTTCATATAACAAGATATATGGCTATAATACTGTAATTTGTGATTTCTATAAAATAAATTATTACTAAAGTATGCCATATATTACCAGTATTTAACTTTGTTTTTAGAATTTTTCCTTATAGTGTTTTTCTAGCAACTATTAGACATACTTTTATTATGTTTTAGTTTTCGTTACTTAAATTAGGCAATTCTTATTATTTTGTAAATGGCAACATACTTGGAATTTTCAACTTTTTCTTTCAAAACACAGAATTTTTCTCATTTTTCAACTTTCTAATTAACTAAGAATAATATCATCAATGACTTTTTGTGAAAAATATCATCGTCTGAACTAATTGATTTTTCATAATACATTTTTTATCTTAAGTAATGGATTATTTTGTAAAAAAAAAAACCACACTTTTCTGAATGAAAGCGTTTTATATTATTATCTTTTTATGAAATCCATTTTATGAGATAATAAGAAAGACTTATTACTTAATCCAAATTTTAATCTTTTTTAAAAAAATTTAATTTATATCTATCTTTTAACTACCATGAAACTTAATATCTAGTAACCAAGTAAATTCATAATCTTTTTAAGACTTTTTTTTAACTGTTGTAGTTTTATTCAACTTTTCAATTAATTATAGAATAATTTTATAATACTTCAAAGCAACAAGTAATTAATTTTAAATACTTTATGGGTTAATTTTTGATAACAACTTAGGATCTTTTTCAATATAAGAAACATCATCTACTAATAATAAATTTATTCAGAAAATTATGGAAGGAATTTTTGTTTTTGTTGATAAAAATTAATTTTTTGATTTTGAATTATTCTCAGTTTTTTGAATTGATAATATTTACCAAGCTTTATAAATCTTTGAATCGAAAATAATTCTTTTTCAAGATTGAAAATAAATTTTACCCATTGAATCACTTGTATGTTTTCACAAGTGTTACTCAGGAAAAAAATGCACACATGGTATTTGACTCGAACATATATTCTGTTCTTGAGCTGCACTTTTAACCACTTAACCATTCAACAAGTCCCTTAATAGTCCCTCAGGCTTCTGTTTTCTCTGGTACCATCTATCGCCACACTTATTTTCACTGTTCATTGGCGCGATTTGTCACCCTTGGCGCTCAATATCCGTTCCAGCCGACGAGAAAAAAAATTCCCTTATTTTTTATTTTTTTTATCTCGCTTCTTTTGTATACTTGGTAAACTGCTGGAGATTTATAGCTCACACATATGGGAAACATCTTCGATCTTTTATACTCACTAAAGTAAACCGCCATTGGGGTAGTTTCTATTTTATGGCAATTGTTTCATCAAGAACATTACAGTTCACGAATCTCCATCTTTACTCTCTGTTCTCCAAATGCTCGCCAATTACTCATGCTCATTTTCAGGAGGAAATGGTTGAAGAAACTTATCTTTATGTGGGGTAACTGTTATGAAATGAAAACATATTCCATGAGAAAGAGAAATGTGAAGAATGGAATTGAATAAAAGTTCATAAATTTAGAAAGACGCATTGTGTTATTTGAACCATCTAAATAAGGTTCTATAAATTTAAGTATGTGTATAATGTATAAATTTAAGCTTTATTTTATAAACTAGATAAAAGAAATTTCATATAAAATAAATGCTTATCTCTTTGTACTAAATAAAGTTTTCTTTAAACTGGAATTTTCTAAGATGAAATAAAAAGTATTCTTATACATGAAATTTGATAATCTCATTTTTAAAAGAAATTGGAATTATTTTCCTTTGAAGCAAATTTAAATTTACACTTGAAGTATGGTTTCCTTATTTGATAATTTTATAAGATTGTTTGAGGTATACAATACTTCTTAATACTTAAAAGTTTTATATCAAGATTTTGCACAAAAAAAATGATTTTATTTAGATAAATCTATTTATATATATATATATATATTGGCTGAAGATATTACAAAATTTTATCACAGGATTAATAAATATTTTTTAATATTTGAAATTTTTCCTTTTTATATTGATGTTATCCTATTACACAAGAATACATCTTAATTCACATGAATATATAATTAAAGTTTTTAAATCCTTAATATGGAAACTCTAAAAGAACATCGTATTTCATTTTTCAAAAATTTATTTAATTTCGAACTTTATAACAAAAATATGAAATTTTATAACAAAAAGTTAGCTTTCTTATTCATTGTAAATTAATTTCAGTTCTGATTTATGTCATTTTTAGTTATATTAGCTTAGTTTTCAAGGAGGAAGCTTTTATAATGAAGCTTTTATTTATTTATTTTTTTTTGAGATTTTGAAGCTTTTATAATGCATTTTTCTTGATATCTGAATCTTCTCTTATACTTTAATCTTTATAATATAAACAAAACTTTTTCTAAGAAACAAAGTGCGAATTCTTAGAATACAAATATATAGATAAAGTGATGATTTAAAATAATATTTATTTATTTATGAAAATATATTTTTTTAAATAATGAATATTGTAAAAAAGCACTATGAAGTCGCATGGACAATATTTGTTGCCCAACACTTGTTTATTCTTGTATCGGAACGAAAAATTCCTTATTGATAAAAAAATAAAGAAGCATGTGTTATTGGAAAAGAATTCAAAAGACAAATTATCTTTTTAAAACAGTAATTCAATTTAAAGATCAAAGAACATAATACAACTCAACAAATATTGCAAAGATTGAAAGTAACTATTTCTTTGAGAAAGTATCAATTTAATGTTTTTTAATTTTCAATAAGATCTTCCCATCATTTTCTTCTTGATTCAAGAATAATATTTTTGTCTGTAACTCAAAGCTTTCATCCAATCCATTAGTCTCTAGAAGAAGTTATTAATGGACATGCAATTTAATCCATTTATATTTTAAATTAAAATCTGCAGAATTTGCTTTATTTTTACGATATTTGCTTGAAATTGTCTGATATTTTGACTTCTGTTTTGAATTTAACAAATAAAAAAGTTTAAAGTTCTCATTTTTACGCATAGTCATGTTTCCCTGCACTTTTTTTTTTCAATATAATTCTTGTGTTACATCTTCTTTTGATTTAAAAACTGAAATATTTAATTAAATCTTTTCACAAAACGTAAAAATATTTTGAACTGCAATGTTTTTGAACAAAAGTTTTATAGCAAATCTTAAAATAATCTCGAAATTTTTCTAAATATAAATTTATTGTTGCCGTGTATCATGCAAATATTTCTATGAATTATTACTTTAATGTAATGTAAAAGAAAAAATGAAAACTTTTAAGTTTTTTTAAGATAAAATGATGAAATGATTTTATTTGAATGTCTCAAAACTTGTTCATAATTCAAAAATTTTCTTAATTAACTAATCCGTGATAATTATTAATAATTATAAGCAATAAATAATGGAGAAGGGGTACAATTTATTAATAGTTCTTATCATTTTATAGAATTTTGTTTTGTGTTCTATGTATACTTCTTATTGTAAATCCTATAAAAATAAATTCTAGAATATTTATTAAACAATTGAATATTTATTACAATTAAAGTCATAAGCTCTTTTCCTTTTAATAATGACTTATCTTTCAAGATACATAATTTTTTATTAAATTTTTATAAATACCAAATCTCAAAATAATTCAATTTTCCTTTAATCCATTGTAAAAAGCGAAACATGGCGCTGTGACTATTTTAACATAAATAATCGCATAAGTAAAAATTAAAAGTTTATTTTAATTTTAAGCATAAGATATTACTTCTTAAACATTTATATTTTCATTAACTGGAAATCTAAAGATATTTAATTTAATAAATAAAAATTTTGTACAAAACATAGTGTTGTGATTATATTTATATAGTTGTAATTCAGAAATGTGTTGAGATGTCTTTTAGAAAGCACTAACAATCCATTAGCATAATCTTAAAAAGGATTTTTTTTAACTTTTGAAATAATGTGCGTGTTTAATACAGAAATAAATAACTACACAAATGATCATTTGTTTTCATTTGTTAAAAAAGATGTTTTATGCGTCTCTTGTAAATTAAATTGAAAAATAACCTTGTTTAGTTGCATTTGTTTTTTTATATATTCATTTAAGATATGGTTTGTAAATTTTTAGATTAAAATTCGAAAATTCTAATTAAATGAAAAATAGCATAAAATTCAAGATCACTTATTTATTATATTTTTAAAATTTATTTATTTATAATTTTTCATAGGATTTATTGATTTTAGAGAACCAGTTTGGATTCCAAACATGAACTCAATAAAATTATTTTTAAGGAAAGATTCGGTTTCGAAAAACATTATATTTTTAGAAATATAGGAAACACAAAACTTCCAGAAATAAGATGTGTATTCTTTTCTCAGAAAAAAAAATACTTTTCAGTATCGTATTTAGAAAAGACGCTGCTTTTACATATTTATTTATAATTATTTTATTTTTATTTCATGTATTTTAAGGAAAATCAATTATAACTATCATTTTTATAGAAAATAATAAATTAGCTAAACTTAAATATGAAACTATCTTCTTGAAAATAATTAATTAACTAAATATGTTTATTTTTAATTCGGAAACATTTGGTTTTTATTGACTAAGCAAAATTTACTACTAACTAAAGAAATCTCGAAAATAATTGATTAACTTAAATATACTTGGATTTTAATTCAGAGATATTTAGTTTTTATCGACTAAGCAATATTTATTAATTTGTGACATTTTGGAAATAATTAATATTGTATAAATAAGCGATTTTTTAATCTGAATACATCAAAACATTTGTAACGAGTAAAGCAAAAAGAAGAATTGATATGGTTTTAATCTATTCATATCATGCAGAATTTTAATCAATTTCCTTTGCGAATCTCCAGCCTTCAGACGGCAGGAGTCTGCTTTAGATCTGAAACCTTTTGTGCCAAGTTGTGTTGGTGGTCTTTGAAGGATTAAAATTCTCTCTTACCCTTGTTAATCGATATCTGGTGCTCCCATTTGTCAACGATTTCAATGAAAGCGTCTTGCAGATAATAAAGTTATTGTATCAAGCTAATTAATGACCCTTTTGTGCTAAGCACTGACCTCGTACCATAGTGATGAATCCCTCTTTACTTTGCCATTAGTTAGTGGCAACCGTTTGAAATGTGACAAAAATTTAAAAAAGTTCGTTATAATATAACCCTAATTAGACCTTCACGGTTAGAACTATTTTGTTTTTAGCTAATTCATTTTATGCGTTTGTTTATACATATTAATTAATTGTATATTCTTAATAAAAATTATTCGGAAAATTCTATTTCTTCTCTTTTATTATGCTTTGTTCTATAGTAAAATTATAAAAAGAAGTAACTTCTCTTATTATTTATTTCCTTTATTTATATTATTCTATTTATTATTAATCAATTATAGTTTAATTTTTACACCCATGGCATTAATTTTCATGAGAGTTTTTTCAATTTCATCATAATCATAAAATTTCATAATTCCTTTTTGAACTTCAATATATTCCATTTCTACTTGTCAAATTGAAATCGAAAAATTAATTAACAGATCTGTATCAAAAGCTTATAGAAATTGAAATGTAAGTAACTTATGTAATATGATTCAATAGTAATATTTTTGAATTTTTAAAAAAATAATAATTAATCATCAAAATCATGAATTTAAAATCCATTTATTTGACTAGAAAATTCTATACATTAATTCTAATTTAGTTTTTTAAGCGCATTTTGATTATTTATCTGGTATGTTGAACATCATATAAGCTTTTAATTTAAATGCATTAATGTGTAATACAACAAATATATTATTGATATTTACCATAGACAAATGTGGAAATACAGTGGTAATATATATTACAAAATAATACAATGATAGAAACAAATTATGATATATATAAATTATAACAAAGTATCGGTTCAATTCGTTATTAATTTTGAATACTTCGAACGATATTCCAAATTAAATTATCCTTGTTCTTTTTTAATTGATTGTCCCTACTTATTATAGTAAAACACACATATTTAACACGTTTTGTAACTTGAAAGTAAGTATAACCATTCAACTCTGTATACTGTGCATCTTTCATGCTTTATTTGAATTAATGTCTTATTATAAGTGAATTAAAAAATGATAATCGTTATTTTATAGAATTTTAAAAGTGATTTTTTTTGAGCAACACCAATTATTAAAAACGAATCAAATCAATAATCATTTATACTTCGTTATTAAATTTTTCACTATATGAATATGGTAAAGATTATGTTTCTCAGCTTTTATTCAAAGCTATCGCGAGCATTCAATTCATTTGCAACTATAGTATATAATTGGTACATTTTATTCCAACTATTTAGTTCATGAAAAAGCATGAGTTTCTGGTAGTCGTTTGTGGTTGTAATCTTGTAATCAACCCTGAAAACAAAATATAACACATTTCTGATAAATTACCTCGACGAGCTTTCCTGTAGTCTATAAATATTTTGTCAACCATGGTTTATGAATTCATTCCTGGACAGATTCATTGAATAATAATATTCATTTGTTTGAAATAACAGTAATCAATCCGTGCTAAGCACTTGCTCAGTAGCTTTATGAATTGTTGATTTCCTATTTGATGTATCTTTATTCATTATAAAGTAATGTAGCTTTATGATGATTGGACTTTTGTAACTGATTATGAACTTGTAGTAAAATTCTTAGAGGTAGATATAAAGTTTAGTCATAATCGACATTAATTGATAATGAGACATAGTCATCATATACATATGCATTTTCAGAAGATGGTGGATGAGAAGATTTTTAAGTTACAACTCTTTAACTCATGAATACTGATCTCTAAATATAAGACCTTACAAAATACAAAATATTTGTTCGCTAATGCATAATAGTTAGGATCTTCATCTTTATAAAAATGATCGAACCATGACATATAACCATGACTCTTTCTCTATACAGACACCAGAACCACAATGTTCAACAAAGATTGGCTTACTCGAATAACTTAAGAAACCAATAACATAGAGTGAAATGATGATTGGCTCTCTCTGAACACGACAGAACTAAATATAATGAATTTTTAATGTGTGTAAATTAATCCCATCGATTGAATCTGAGTTAACATAGAATGGTTAGCACTCTGATCTTCTGTTCAATAATATGAGATTTCTATTTCCGCATTAACCATGATTATTTTTAAAGTTTTGTAACCTACTTTAAAATATAGGTCCCTGTCTATCTAGAACACCTGTGCGCAAAATATTGAGCATTTAGTGAAAACAGAACACAAACCTGTAGATTAAAATTTTAAATATTAAAGAATTGACGTAGCTTTAATTCCTTTCCTATGGTTCGGGTGTTTGTAAAAAAATCCGCCAATATGACATCACATTAGTATGTTTATTAGTAAATTGTTCATTATTTCATCAAGTAACCAATAATTTAATTTGCAAATACTATGCAATTCAAATATATAAATTATATCTATTGTAATAATAATAATATAAATTAATGAGCTTAAAATTTATGTTTGAACATTTTCAAGTTAACGAGCGATCATAAGCATTAAGCCAGATTCATTATTTTTGATTTTCTTTCTAATATCAACCTATGATAAAATTGGAGTTGTAAATATTGAATAAATAAAAACACAATGAACTTCTAGTTGTGCAATTTTAAGCAATATATGTAATTTTAAGCAATATGTGTAATTTTAATACGGGTTTTAATGCGAAAGTACATTTAGTAAACCAGTATTTTAAGTTTTCTGTTTCAATGCAGTATATTTCCTGTAATACTCCAATTTTCGTAGCCTTATCAAATCTAAATAACGTTAGTTAGGTTGATAAGGTCGTTACCTAGATTTTGATGTAATTCTAAAAAAAAGAAAATTTTTATGGTAAAAATGGAGTTTCGGCAAAATTGTTTAGTAACAATGAGCTTTATTTTATACCATTTTATTTTTAATTCTTATAAAATTCTGAAACAGTGAAATACTTTGTAAATTTGTTGTCGGGGTACTCTAAAGAAATCCTATTTATTTATTTTTTCGAAGGAAAAAAATAGATTGAAATTGCGTGTTTGAAACTTGCTTCTCTCAAATGCACCTTTACAAAATCCTATTACGTAATTGAGAAATTTCGCCTTTTCATTACTGGGCTGGATTCGAGTGACTCCGTAAGAGAGAAAGACACGCAGCTGCGAATTGTTATTGCAGCTTGAACGAACACGAGCTAAAAGAAGAAAAAAAAAAGAGATGCAATTTAATAAAATGCAGCTGCACACAGAAAAAGAGAAGATCATCCATTCCATAGATTTGCTCTCGTTTCCTTTTACTTCGGTTAACTTATTCGGATTGTCAGGAAATAACTTGTCTTCGGCCTCTTTTCTTCTCTACGAGATGTCGTGTCTGTTCGTCGTGAAAGAAAAGCATTCTCGTGAAGATTCGGAAAATGAAAATCAAAACAAACGAAGTATGAGAAACGGAAGTGACGCTTGTCGAGCCGCCGGATATGACGCCGTCTAAAAACAAACATGCGAGAAGGGAAGGTTACAGTTAACATGAATGTAGTAGCCAGAAAAAAGCAAGCGAAACCTTTTATTCAGATGCCATTTGTTTTGTAGCGACATTTACGTCACAGTTTTTTTTTTTTTTTTTTTTTTGTTTCTTTCACTAAGTATTGCTTTTTATTTATTTATATCAATCTAAAGGGATTAGAACAAAGACTGTTCACAATAGCTTGGAGAACGATGATGTTTATGGATGAGTTTTTGTTAAGTAATTGCCAGTTGTTGTAAAAAAAAGTTTTAGTTTGCGTATGTATTTTTCTAAAGTTTTGTAATCTTAGAAAATGAAAAAATGTTCTTTTCCGTGAACTTTTTTGAAAGAAAACGTTCGCTTATAAAACAAAGTGCTTACTTAACCTTAAACTTATATTTAAATTATTCTCCTTTTTTTACTGTCCCATGTTTCTTTACTTAATAAAATATGTTAAAACATTTTGTTTTCCACTATAATAGATAAAATATTCAAATTAATTTATGTCTTACATTAAAATTAAGGTTAAAATTCACGTTAAAATAAATGTAAATATCATATTTTAAATAAGCAAGTTATTATTATCTAACATTTGATATTACATGTTATTGTATTGGTAAATAGTTAATTGAAGAATAAATTATTCTAATTAAGAGTTTATTGTAAGCGTGGACTAAATTTAATCAAATCTTTGGTGTTAAATTATTGCTTACATCTTAAATTTAAGATATAATGAATAACCAATAATTTGTAAATAGTTTTAACAACTATGTTATTGAAAATATTTTTTCCAATACTAATCAACGCTTCAAGACAAACCTCAAGTAGATGACAAATGTATAATCGATTAAATAGAAATACATGCAATTCAAAAAATGAATTCTTTTAGAACATTTTCAAATATCAATGAATTAATATAGAATTAAAGATGATTTATCAATACAGCGAATGTAATGCTGGTAATAATGTGCATTGTGTTTACAAAACGTTATAATCAAGTGAGTTTGAAACAGTATAAAATGTGATCAGAGTTAATGATAAATGTTAAAAATTATTTTGCTTCTTTAAAACAGTGTAAAACAAGACAAAAAAATAATTTATTTTTCGGCAGTTGCCAAGAAGTAGTAATGATTATGATTTTTATAGGAATTTAGCCAAACTTAACATAGAAAAAAGGCTCAATTGAAGAAGTTTTCAGTATGTGTTTTGTATAAATAAAGCTATTTTGCATTTTATTATTTTTAAAATATAAATTCATTTATATTATATTACAACTTTTTAAGAATACTTTATCAAGTAAACTCTTGAAATATAGATATTTATATTTATTCTTTATTTCAATAATAATACATTTTGAAAAAAATCCTTGATTGATTGTTTTTTTTTCTTTTTTTTCCAAACAATTAAAGTACAGCAGCTATACTAATAAATTATGGAAATTGAATATTAAATAGTTCATTTTAGTATTGGAAAATAAGTACTAATTTACTCTATTTTAGGAATTTTTTCAAATAAAGTATTTTTGGTAAAATATAACGTTTATATTCAAATTATACAGCACGCATAGGAAAAGGTGATACACCCAAACAAATAAAAAATACCGTTTTACATTTTGTGCTTTTGTTCATATTTTTACACTTTGTGCTTTTGTACATATCTTCTTGAGTTAAATAATACATTCACTCTTAATTTTTTTTCAACCTTGACCTACTGTTTTTTTTCCGTATACAATTTAAATATGTTCTTCCGAATTAGAGAAAAATCAGAATTGTGATTAAACTTATCAATTTAAGTCTTCAAATCTCGCCTTACCTCGACTTTCAGGGATAAAATATAAAATAAAGAACTAAGAATTTTATACTAAGCCGCCCACCCTGTCTGATGTTTAGAGTACCTAACTACGGATGGGAAGGACTTGGGTTCGAATCCCGGCTCGGGCATGGATGTACTTTCTCTGTCTCTGTTTCTTATTTCCTCAGATAGTGGATGAATTTGGTCCCCTCTATAAACAGGTTTGTGATGATGATGCTACTCGCACCTCCGTGACTTGGTTCACAGGTCAACGATAAAATGAGTAGCAGTTTCCGACCTTGTTGCGGTAAATGGGTTAATTACTCAAGGGTGCCCGCCCTTAGAAACAAAAAAAAGAATTTTATAGGGAAAAAAGTGCTAGCATTATATTATGCTAAGATACCGCTTAAAAGTATTTATAAATCGAAGTACACTAGTATTTACTTTATAATATTTTCGATATTTTTTGAATATCATTATTTCAATGAAATTCTAAAATTCTGCTATTAAAAAAGATTTTTTGAGGAAGATACACTCTTAAAAAAATTCAATTTCTCAGCACAAACTTTACCTTATTCATTATGTGAAGAATGAATTCAAGTTACCCATATCTTATATAAAGTCTCGGTTTTAGATCATAAAAGTTTGGACTTATAAAATTTACGGCAGCAGTATATCTCAAAATAAATAAGATACCCTTCTTATTTGTCAACATAAAACACGTTTTGAAAACTTTCTCAGTTGCTCGTAAAGTTTTTTTACATAGATTTCACACCCCATTTTGGGTGTAAATCATACTTTTTATCACTCAAAAGGTTTCGCCTTACCAATTAGAAAAAAGTGGGTTTTTTTCTCTATTATTTGTTACATTGTTCTACCAGTATTGATAAATTTTTAACAATACTCGTTACTATTTTTGTTCTTCGATTTCTCTGTATTATATTGTTTTTACTATTTATCAACTAGTATTAAATTCGTATTAAATTACATTATAGTAAAATGTGGTTTTATAATATTCTTATAAATGTGATGTATTTAAATTATATTGTTCATTTTCTTTTGTGTTTTATTTTATATGGATATCTGCTTCACGCATAAATACAAAACAGCTAATTGATGAATTATTTAAGAACCACAGTTAAATTAGTAGAATTTAATAAGAAAAATCTCATACTATTGGTTATATATATTATATATATATGCCGCCCAACCTGTCTAGTGATTAGCGTAACTGACTACAGATGGGGAGGACCTGGGTTCGAATCCCGGATGGATGTACTTTCTCTTTCTCTCTATCTGTGTTTCTTGCCCTTTCCTCAGATGATGGATGAATGTGGCCCGCCCTATAAACGGGTTTGTGGTGGTGTGGCGAGGGTGATGCTACTCGTATCTCCATGACTTGGTTCACAGATGCCCACCGGGTAACGATAAAATTAGCAGTTTCCGGCCTTATTGCGGCAAATGGGCTAATGTTACTTACTTGTTCAAGGGTGCCCGCCATTAGAAATAATATACATATATAATAGATTATTTTGAAATTTAATAATTTGTAATCTAATTGATTTGTAGTTAGCAGTTGAGTGATAAGGAAATGCGAGTCAGATTACTTCCCAAAAAACATTATTTAAAAAATATTTGAAATTGTCTATCTTTAGCATAGATGATTTTGTATTGAATAATCCTTATATAAAGGAGTCTACGGGGTTGTTTAAAGTATAGGAAAGGTTTCTGAAATTTATTGACATTTGAAATTTTAGACCAGCAATTGACTTCAGTATATGAGTAAAATTAGAGAATATTATTAAATTTAGTATTGTTGTAAATAGGTTATATTTTATAAATAATTCATTTGATTAATTTAATTTATTTGAATTTAATATTCATATACATATTGATGTATTTATACATATATATTTGTACATGTGCATATGGCAGAATCTCAGAAAAATTCATTTAAATCATTTTCAAAGTTTTACGACACACATTTTTTATAATTATTTTCTTAATTACTTATCAAAAACAATCAATTCTGTTTCCTACGATTTTATGAAACAATAATATATCAATGTTTTTGTTCTTAACCTAGTGCAGCTTCGAACTTGTTAACCATACAAGTTTCCATTTATCACTATTTATTTTTAATTCACCTTTTGGAAACAAAACTTGTGGAAAAATTTTCCTCAGAACAATTAAAATGCTTGTTCACAAAAGAAGCTAGAATTTTTAATTGGTTTTGGAAAACGGACTTGGAATACAGAACAGGAGAGCCATTTGCAACTGTCGCGAGCGGCTTTAATCTAATTGTTCTTAATGAAAAATCGCCTGCGTTTGCGATACGATTTCGGAGTCAGCTGCTAAATTAATTGAATTTTTCCACTGCAATCCAGTAAACACTGCTGCCATCCTAAGAAAAGTAATATTTATAAATATTCGGTGAGTGCGTAGGCGCTTGTTCGTCTAGCTAGTTAGGTGAGAATTTTAATTCTGTTGAAATATTTTGGTAATTATCTTATTAATCCTCAAAATAGAATAATCCATCAAGAAGGAAGATCTTCATTTTTAAATTTTATTCCATTTTCATTTGGAGAACCCTTTTGTTTCACTTGAAGCTGAGATAAGAATAAATAATATAGTAATTCTGTACTGTAAATAGTAATAACTTATTGCATATACCAAATAATTTTGTTTCTTTCATTGTGTGCAATTTCCAGAGTCAGATAATAATTGCTTCCTGTTTGCGTGAATAAATATTGTGACATAGTGTTCAAATACTAACAACTTGACTATGGTAACTAATGAGTTTAGATTTTTAAGAGCTTTTTCGAATTTATTCACAAACATTTTTGGTAAAGATTTACTGTACGGTCACTCTCGGGATTTTTTCAAAAAGTCGCCAAACATCTCGCCATTTTCACAAACAAGGTCTAAAAATAAACAGAATATTGAAAAATATTGCCTAATTGATCGGAATTCCTCATTTTCAATTGGTAGGAATTAGTTGGGTTGCCAGAAAATGTTATTTATCGCCAAATATGGAAAAACCTCGCCAAATATGGAAACACCTCGCCAAGAGTGACCGTACAGTAAATCTCAGCCACATTTTCATCAAATATTAATTTCTTATGATATAATATGCATAAATGTTTCAAAATTCCTAGTACTTTGATATATAATATTTACATAAGTATAATTCTAATAAAATATTCATTTATATTTTTTGCTTATATATACTTAATTTTAGGCAGTTATTCATTATCAGAAACGAATTTATTATACCTGGTAAAATTATTTTGAGTAACTTTATTTTATAAACCAAAAATTATATAACGCTCATTTTTATCTCAATTTAAATTGTCGCCATATCCAAACTTTCTTTAACTTAATACATTATTACGGCTTATTTTTACCAAATTGTATATCATGAATTATCCTATATCAGATCAATAAGTGGATATCGTCCTTATATCATCCTTTAATCTTTTGAAAGATTTCTCAAGCATGCTTTGTTCATGTACGCTTCATAAACCAGAGTAGGTTTCATGATTATCTAAGAACAATTTATAGAAGTAAATGACATTAAAGTAGGCTTTAAAAATTATAAATAATTTGTTGTGGTTCAAAGACTTATATTGCGGCAACCACATTAAAGAAGCCTCATCATTTCGCTTTGGGGTAAACTTCATCAAATAACATTAATTTTTAAATTGGATTAAGAATAATTTTTCAAGCATTTAACAAAATATAGTTTATAACTTAAAAATGAATTATTTTTAGTTTATTTTGAAAAACATTGCTCAAAAAAGGACGTGGATTAAATATTTTCTAAAATCGCTTTGAAATTCTCCCGGGAATCCTTGTTAGAACATCTCTGCAAAGATAAATGTTCGGTGAGATAGAAAGAAAACTTGAGGTTTTTTACCAAAATGAAACAAGAGAAGTAGTTATAGTTATGAGTTGAAAATTTTGGGCAGCGTTTAATTTTGATGACTTATTGTGATATGATGAAAAACAATAAAAATACTCGTTTTGAATGAAATGCTCTGATCATGAATTCAAGTTAAATAAACTCATGATTTGTTCATTTTTTTAATTACTTAACCATTAAAGTTAGTAATGGTTATAAAATTGCGATATGATATTATGTAATAAATAATGTTCTTGCCATTTTTATTGTCAAAAATAGTAATAATCAAAAAGATTGGCCTATTATTAGGTACTCATATTAATTTCCATTTGTGTTCAACATCTTCGGCTGATTTGTTTCCAGCTAACCAAGTCTCTTGATTTAATACTCTGGTAACTTAGATGCAAAAGACACCGTGAGTGTTTGGTACAAGTTTTTTTAACTGGCATGCATCTCCCAAACTGAATTTTTGAAACGAATGCCTTCTAATATGTTCATTCATGACAGAATCTTCAAAAAATTACATATTCGGTTAATTAATGTTCCTGCTGATAAACCTACTTTGATATCATAAAGCAAACAACATAGAAGATCTTCATGAGCATTTCAATTTGTCTTCGCTACTGTACAGGTTACGATTGACGAAAATGCGTGGTTGACCTGCTTTTATAACAACTATTCTCAAATTACAGATTTTAAGCCGCAAGGTACACTAATTAAGATATCCATCACATCTCACTCAGCAGAAAGCAAAAATGTCAAGAACAGTTTTGGTCTTGCAATATTTTTCACATACTTATGTAACTCTTTAAAATGAACATCCTATGATTTCAATGATATAATTAATTTAAGGATTTCATCTCTATAACCGTTAGGATTGCTTATAGCCACATTGTTTCAAAATATAATGAATGCATGAACAGAATCAAGTAGAATTTTAAAAACTGTCTTACTTATAACATCCAGTAGTAGTTCTCACAATCGTGATAGTTTCAAACTCCATTGAATAATTTTGATATATTAATTCCATGCATTTTTTAATATATTATGTACATTTATATCTTTAATCATTAAATTTAAGCTATCAACTATTTGTTATTTTCAAATTTACAAATTTGTAAAACGGTTTAATTTATGAGAGAAAATAAATATTGGTTTAGCTTATGATGAGTTTTATGTATGCGTTACATATTCTCTACTATATTTTTAATATAAATATTTAATATCAACATTGCTCTACTAAAACTGTAATATAAATCAATGATTCAACATTTTTACAAATTAATGGCTAAAATCACTGGAGAAGAGATTAGAGAAGAGGGCATACATTAAAACCATAAGTATTTATTTAGTCCTTATTAGCATCCATGCCAAATGAGAATCATTAGTACTTTGTAATTATGCAAATTATAGCTATCATTTAACACATATCTTTGATTAAAATCACACTCATCTGCATTGAAAAATCAAAAGAATTTTAAATGCACCCATCGTTTCTGTTTGTTTAAAACAGAATTGAAAAAAATGTAATGATACATTTTCAAACATTAAATTTGAAAAAATGTAAATTTAATAATGCTGCAAATCATTTAATTTAATTAAAAAGAGTTAATTTTACGTTGTTATATATATATACATGCACCCACCCACTCACACCCACATCCACACACATCACATATTCATATATATATATATATATATATATTTATGTATGTATGTATGCAACCGAGAAAGAGAGAAAACAACTTAACTATTTTAAGAAATTAAAGCAAAATACTTTGACATCAAGTTTAAAATATAGTTAGAGATCTCAAGATAGTTATAGAAATCTAACTTCTTCTTTGAGTCACTGCAGTATCAATATTTGTCATCCATACTTTTGCAATTCTATAAATGTCTGGAATCAATTTTTTTCCAGTTAAGTTAGTTTTTTTTTAATTTTACTTTGAGAAACTCTGATGTAGACTACTTAGTGTAGATAGTTTTTGAAGTCGATTAGTATACATTCATCATTATTTTTATTTATTTTTTTACTTTATATAAACTCTCAGTTATTCTGAGTTTTGATATGGTGATTCATAGCAATGAATTTATGAATATCATCAAAAACCTATATACATTCTAAATATTTTTGAGATTATCACAATTTCATTTTCTTCGTGAGTCACAGAAAACATAAATAAATAGCTAAAGTAAACACTTTTTTTAAAAAAGATAAATTTTATTCAGTAGACATTGAGTTATGTTATGTTTTTAAAATTCTTCTCTCGGCTAAATCAAAATAAAAACTTTAAAACGCATTAGTTTAAATTTTTAAGTCTTTTGATTTTAAAGTCTGTTTTTTAAGTCTTTTGAATTTTAAGACTTTTGATTCGAACTTCCTTTTTTTTAAGATTAAAATAATGTGTACCATTATTAAGATGTTCCACCCTCGTATTTTCATTCCGTTACGGTATTCCCAAAGATAAATGTTAACCCTTTCAAAATATTGCAAGAATTATATTTCCTCTCTCCTCGTGTTTCTGTGAAAATTGCAAGTAATCCTCGTTTTCTGCCAACGATCAGCAAAGCACCAGAAGTGAAATGGAAAACGAATTCCGGTGCCTTCATAGCTTAAACCGCAACATTTCGCAGATTAATCTCTTCCCGGAGCCATGCATTGGTAGATTTTAATCCTTTTTAATCTGCTGTCGGCGATAACAGGCTTCATAATCCCGTTACACGCAAAAGTGCTGTTCATGCAAATTTATTCCTTCTGAAACGATAGAATAGTTGGCCACCCATGGATTGATAATCTTTGCCTTCCAATAGACTGCGACTGTAACCGTCGCCTTCCGATATTTAAGTTTCATTCCATCGCGTGCGAAGATTCGGCGTATTCGTGAGGAAATATCATCATAATACTTTAAAATAGAATAAGCGTCCTAATTCGGCTAAATGGCTTACGCTATCAGATTATCACATTACATCTACGAATTAAATCTACTTAAATTATTATAACGAACTGGAGTAGATTTGCATACATATAGTACTTGATAGTATTAGTTAAAAAGCCTTGAAATACTCAGCTTGTATTTATTCATTTCTGTGAAAATTACCTATCTTGTGCTGTTCGGGTGATTATGGAGATTGTAAATAATCCTCACGCAGATCATCAATTAATATCTGTATTAGTTTACTATTTTCTGTAATCAAAATCCTAAAAAATCAATTTCAGATTTCTAAAAACATCAAGTACGAATCAAAATAGTAGATCTGAAGTCTGCGATTTTCTTTAAGACTAGGGAACATTTTAAACATTGAATCAAAAAGATAAATAGTAATAGAAATATGAAAACTATAAGGGTGAAAATGTGCTTTAGGTCCCCTACTTGGCGCGTTTTCAAAATCGCTGATGCCATGGCGAAGATTCTACCGCTATTTCAAAGTGCAATTTCATTAGTGACCAATAAAAAGGCTAAAACAAAAGAGTAATTAGTAAGCATGCGTGAAAAAGCAATTCAAATTGGCAAAGTGGGGGTCCTAAAATGCAATTTAACCACTATAAGAATATTATCAAACGTTATCCAACATATAAAATATTTTACTTTCATTAATTTCATTTCAGTTCTTATTACTGCAAACTTTATTTTTTATTCACACAAATCAGATTATAAAATCAACATTTGCTTATATATATTAAGCAATTTTTTTTCTTTCAAAATATTTGTATAGAGATTAATAAATGATTTTTTAAATTGTCATGTTTTTTCGTTGTATATGGCTCTAAATTTAAAGATATCATTTTCTGTACAAAGAGAAAACTAACACAGTTGAATAATTTTTTGGTGTAAAAGTGTTTTTAGTTTGTAAAGAGTAAACCTTGTAACAAATTAAAAACCAAGAAAGTCAAACAAATAATATATAACTGTACTATAAATTTTGCCCAAATTAAAACATAAATTTCTATCACTCGATAACTAATTTATAATATATTTTAACACTGTTAGTTTATATTTATCACATAATTAACAATCGATATTAATTAAAATAATTATAAATATTCAAATAAGAATTTACAATTATTTTATTTTCAAATGATAATTTATATTTACTAGTTTTCTTTCGTGTATTGCAATTATTATATCAAAATAATAAATTAATTTTAATCATTCTAAATAAATATTTTATAATGAGAAATAAATGCTAATCTTCAAATAAACACTACAATTAAACAATAATAATTTAATTATTATTTAATTGTATTGTTTATCTTAACATTTATTTCTCATTGTTAATAATTAATTATTACATTTCCCTCAAATCAAGATCATTTAAAATCCTGATTTTATCATGTGTTGTTCATCGTATCAATAATTATCTTCATGAAAAATTCATTTCGAAGAATGTTCATGATTGGTTTTGCCTAAATTCATCATTCGAAAAACATTTAATCAATTAAGTTAACAATTTATTTTAAACTTTTTAATTATTTTAACAATTTATTTTAAACCTGCAAATGCTTATGGTATGAAAGCTTTTGCTTAAGTTTATCTAAAAAAAATTAATGAATTTTTATATTTTGTAACAAAGTGTTTTAATTGTTATAATCAACTTTTAGTTTCGGAAAGTTTGCAATCCATTTAATTTGTGCAGTATTTTAATTTTTAATAAAAATTTTGTATATTTGAATGATTATATTTAATTATAGATTTTTAAAATGTATTTTTCCTTGATATATCGTTATTAAATTTTTCTCTGCTTCTCTCTAACAAAATATTAACATTTGTCAATGCCTATATTCAATGTAAAATAATATTTTTTGCCTTATCTTTATTATTGATTAATCATAAAACCAATTTATTAAACATAAATATTGAACATAAAGCTCAAAAAAAATTTTTTTCAGTCTTGCACAAAAACAGGGTATTTGAATTCAAAAAGTATATCAATGAATACATATTGACACAAAATAGTAAATAAAAAAATAATTCTTCTGAATAGAAATTCCATATGCTTAAAACCTTTGATAAGTTTTGTGAAATGTGAATTCTCTTATCTTACCGTCATGAGTGATGTTAAAATTTAAAAGTTTTTATTTTAGGAAAATAAGGAGCTGTGCCGGATTATGTAAATGATAAATAAAAGGTCTAAAAGAAGCTAAAAGTTAATTTAAATGTTTAATTGGAATTTCTTATGCTAGTGAACTGTTTTTCTAATTAAAAGCAGTCCTAAGATCCCTTGAAAAGCTTAAAAACCCCTAAAGAAAAATCTGCAATTAATTAAAATCTGTAAGAAAATTAATTGAAATCTGTTGCACAACAAACTTTTCTTTTATCAATTAGATACGAATACACAATTCCATTTCAAGTCAGTTTTACTTGCAGGAAGATTAATTATGTGTGAAAAATAGTCTTATATTCCAAACAATTTACTTATTTATTATTTCACACAAATATTTTACTTTAAAATGTAAACTTTCCAAAAACCTCATACTGTTTTAGATATTACACCAGTTAAGGAATAAAATTTGGATTTAAGTTTATTAATTAAAAAAAGTATTTTATAGAAATAGATTACTTTTGTTTTTTAAAAAAAATATAATGTTTAAAAAACACTTTGATTCATGAATGTCACCATTTTTTTTAAATATTTATGTCTGGTAATTGTATTTATGTGTGGATTTATGTTGTACTAACTTTATTTTCTCACATTTATAAAAATGTTCATAACTATAAGTTTAGCAATTGTAAAAATGTTCAAAAAATATGTTGAGTCTTAAACATATTTTTTAACATTTTTACAATTGTAGCAGAACCGTTTAAGGCTCAACATATTTTCTGAACATTTTTTCATTAAGATTAAAATAATTTACATTTGAATTTTATTGAAATATTTTCTGAAATTTTTATTCTAATTTCATTCTTATATTTGCTTTTCGTCAAAAATAATTGTTTCCGTTTAACTTTAACCAATTTTTAATCATTACATAATTTTTACCGTTATTTTAAACATAAGTATACTTGAATTTAATAAAAAATTATTTAAAAGTTCGGTGAGCTCTTAAGGTTTAGGATGATTCATTCTCGTGTATTTTACCTCTCAACTTGTAAATGAAGTTTGTGTTGGTTGTTCATAATCTAACACAAACGTTCATTCATCATACATCGTAAATCATACAAGGAATTACATTAATTATGTTGAATGAGATTTTTTGGGTAAGAAAAGAATACCAAAGATGTAGACTATATAAATGTTTGTGTATAAAAGTATATTATTTTGTTTATATAAATTATACTTCAAAATTAACTATATTACTTATAAATTGAAAACTAGTTATATTCCTTATAAAATATTTATCATTGTTTGTGTTTTAAATATTCTTCTTTATTTATTTAAAACAACATTTGAGATAAATATTATATTAATAATCAAATTATCAATCACCCAGTGTTAATTAATTAATAAACCATTACATCAAACAAAACTAATGATTCAGTAGCAAAAAAATAAATTATTTTGTATAAGACAATTATATAACAATAGATTGCCATATGAAATGCCTTAAATATTTTCTCACCCAACAATCATTCCATAACCATTGTCAGCAATGGTGAAAGAATTTTGAGATTGTTCACTTCCTTTGCGCAAGCCTCAGCTAATTATTTGCTGATTGTTAATTTGAAACCAAATCAATATCAATTTCTTTATCTCATTCTTAGACGTGGGAAATGAAAGTATAATATTTGTGATCCGAAAATATTCATTCACTACTGTTATTTTTACACATTATGTTTTTAACACAAACTTAATTTAACTAATGTAATCTAGCTATAATTATAAATGTTGAGCTATTTATTAAGTTATGTGGGAAATTTCATATTATTTTAGGAGGCTGATGTTTTTCAAATTACATAATCTATTAATTATAAAATGCTTAAATAAAATTGGATTTCTTTATTATTTTTAAATAAATACTATTTAATAATTAAATAATTGTCATGTAATTAAGTCCCAGTTAAGTTAGTTCTTGCAATCAAAACTGACCACTGAGTTACCAATAAAACCTAAAAGATTTGGCACCGTATAATAAATAGCTTAATGGCCAAAACTTTTGTAAAATGCTTTTCTATTTACTGCGCAAATTACCTTCTAAGAGGACTTTGCTTAGTAATAAGCATTTACTTGTCACAAGAAAGGAAGCGTCTTGCTCCCTCTGTTTAACAGTCACTGGAATCGAACGCCAGACCCTTCGCTCTGAAGCGGGTCATCATACCACTAATTCTCAGTAAGGCCTAAACTTAATAGTATGGAACAAATATGAGTTTCGGTGATTAAAATATACACACTATTTATAATTCATCGTAATTTTTTTTAATAATGGAGGACATTGGGTGATTAACCTTTTCGCCACAACAAGGCCAGAAATTGCTATTCATTTAGCTTTAACCTGTGGGCACAAGTGAACCAAGTCTCGGAGGCGAGTAGCATTACCCGCGTCACACCACCACAAACCCTTAATGAAACGGGCCACAATCATACATAAACTTCAGGAAAGAACAAGAAACAGAAAGTACATCCATGCCCCTGCCGGGATTCGAACCCAGGTCCTCCCCATCCATAGTCAGATACGCTGACCACTTAGACAGAGTAGGCTGCTCATCGCAAACTTGATTCACATCACCATAATATGTGACTAATTGCCTTCTTTTTAAAAAAAAAATATCTCACACTTTTTGAAAACTTGCAAAATTTAAACAAAATTTTTAACATTTTACATACATAATATCAAATGCAAAGTATTATATAACAGCTCATACTTCTGTGAAGAATAACGAAAAATATTTGAGTAAGAGTATTTTCAATGATTGGCACATAATACCATTCGTTTTGTACTAATATTAGTATATCACAAATCAATGGAAAGAAAACTTAATTAAAATATAAGGTAATGGTTTTTATCATGGAAAAAAAAGCTTTATTAGAAATCTTATATGAAGAAAAACTTTAAAAAAAATGAAGTAGATATAAATTCTCACCAAGCCACTTAATACAGGTTGGATATACTTTTCCATTGATTACGGTATCATAATCCTTTCCTATAGTATCAACCAAACTGCCTGCTATAATGTGAAACCTGGATTCAATAATGGTTTCTATTAATTGCGTTTTATTGCAGCCTGTTTCTGACGAAGCTATTTCTTTAGTGGGCTCCATTGATTTCCAATACTGGTAAAGTCTAGACTATTCCTAAACCATTCCATCAATGGAATGGGATTACGAAACCACTTTTTGCACTCAGTAGAAACCTGGAATTGAGGAAAATACTGTTGATAAATGGTTAATTGTTGTAGAAGAGTATTTATTGAAACCTAATTTTGTGCACTCGTTTTTTATATTTTACATATTTTTGGATATTTTTATTTCTTTTAATCATGAAACTTTTGCTCTTTACATATTATTATGGTATTATAACACTCATAATATTTGTTGTACTGTTTCCTTCATTCATAGTGTTCTGTATAATTTGTGCCCCATATTCACATGTCTTAATGAAGGAAACCAGAAAACTCGTTATTAACCACCCCATTAGATATGGAACCCGAGGAGTCCTGGTTAGTTGCATCATTCTCGTTGTCAATAGGTAATAAGCTTAAATTCTGGCTTAACCAAACATAAGTTGTGTTCACTAAAGGTGACTGTGATAAGATAATTAGACTGTGCTTTCATTGTCTTCCATGAGAAATGATATTTCTGGAAGTCCCAATTAAGGAATTAGGAATCATATGCTTGGTTTCTATTTCTAAGTTACGAATACAGCCCCCTTGTAGCTTCCATTTAACTTATACAGCCAAACTCAGGGTTATAAACAGAAAAGTATGTTGGTGTCCACCTACCCTTAATATGTATGCAATGAGCAAGAAGCTTTTGAGCGAATCAGTAGACTGGAATCCAATTTAAAGTCTCCGGCCCCAAAGAATATGATTTTAAACTAAGTCATATAATGAAATTTTAGTATCATATTTAAAAGTATTTAGCAATTAAAGGTCATGGCAAATATTTGGTGAAATATTTCCAAAGGAGCTATGTTCCTTTGCAGAAAGGATGCAAATACAGAACTCCTTATATTCAATCCGATGGATACACATACAGATGGTGAAGGAATAACAGCCGACTACCTTTGTGCAACAATGGTTGGGAATGAACTGGAGATTGCTTTTGAAGAGCATGCTTTTATCACTGTTAACCTTACTGTAATGTTAGCTACCACTACCAAAGACTTAATTTGTTTGTTTTTTTTTTCGCTCCAAATAGCATTGTTGTACCATTCATTTATATGCGATTTTTACTCCTAGCCCATATTAATTTACTTAATTTTTATTTAAGATTAAAGATATTTATTTTAGAAAGTTCTTCAAATATATAGTACATGTTTCATAGAAGCAACTCATATGGTCATCTTCAAATTTCCTTGCCTTTTCTCTTTTCCCTTCTGTGTCATTTTGATACATTCATTCTTTTGTCTATTACATATTGCATGAGGGTAGGCACAGTGGCCTGGTTGGTCAGGGCGTCATTCTCGTTACCGGAAGGTAGTGAGTTCGAAATCCTGCTTAATTGATGATCCGTCGTGTTCACTAGAGGTGAATGGGGCATGTTAAATATGTCATGGTCGCAATGTCCTCCAAGTGAAATGATACCTCTGGGAGAGGCAGGTCAAATATTCAGGGGTCTTCTGCTTCTAAATTACGACGGCTCCCACCCGGCTGCTTCTGTATAACTGGTAGAGCCTAATTCAGGGCTAGATACAGGGAAGCATGCTGGTGCAACAACAACATCTTACATAGATTCAGCATTTCTAGTGACCTGTACTTATTTTTCATTATCTAGTGCTGTTGTGCAACTTAAGACATATTGAATTTTTAATAATCTATCTTTTCAATTCGCATAATAATTAACCTTTATTTGTCTTTTATATTATATAACAAAAGTCTTGCTCAAAAAATGTTGCTGTTTTGCATCACTACTTTTGGAGTCATCCTGCGTCATCTTCATTTTTTATTTTAACTTTATTAAAAATTATAAGCACCTTAAATGAAAAATATAAAAACAACAAACTAAATATTTAGTATAACAAACATATTCAACTACTTTTTAAGTGTTGAGTTTAAATTTTATGCAAATAGCAAAATGATGCTATCTCATTGGTCTATCAATGTCGACACACAAATAAAGGAAGCTTTTCTTTTTCTAATTATTTACATGATATTATTAGTAGAATATTTAAATATTTTTTGATGTGGGAATTATATTTTTTGCATCAATATATATTAAAATTACATGAAACGTAGTGAATCTGTGGTACTAACAATAAGTTAAAATATGTTTAAAAATCTATTTCCATTTAAAAAAATTTTCACAAAATTTTAACTAACGTATTATTGCGAAGAATTTATAGCTATACTATTCACTATAAATAATGAAAAACATACTTTTTATAAAACTAATAAATGTATATAAAATTTACATTTTGCTTTGCATAATTCACTATCATACTATTTAAAAAAACATTAGAAAATTTATTTGTTTCTTAAAAAATATTTGTATTAAAATAAACTATATTTATCTATATTCTAACAAAACAAAGCTGAAATATTTTATGAAATACCAATGCAATATTGCATATTTCATAGTAGGCCAAATATTACATAGCAGATATGTTAAAACACGATAACAGTGCTTTACTTCTATAAATATTTAACCTGAAATACATATAAACTCAGATTTAATATAGGATGTTGTTTAATCTCACCGAATATAACTATACTGACTATTCAAGAACTAGTAGAAAAGCAGGGAATAGAAATTGTTAACTATTCTGAAATTTATAATCCACACGTATCAGTTTTACAAATCTACAAAAATCCTAAACTTTTTATTATTAATTATTGAGTTATAATAATTGGATTTATATATTATATTCCCGTCTCGTTTTATAATAATATTTATTTATTAAAGCAGAATTATGTTTTGCATTTCCTAAAAAAGTTTTCCCTTTTTTCATATAAATTTAAAATAGTATTCGTGATGTAATTACCTTTTCGTGTTGTAAAAAATTGCAAATTAGTTTCAAAATACAAAAAAATCGCGTTTTTTGCAACATAAACACGTTTTTTCTATGATACATTAGCATTTACATTTGGAGGCATTCGTTTTTCTTCCTACGTAAATATAAATAACAATGAAGGAGTTCTGTTTTTAATTTTCTTCTCTTATCTAAACTAACAAAAATACGAGTTTATATTTAACGAATTTTTAGATCTGCAAAACAGAAATTTCTTTATAATATTGTGAGTCATAAAAAAATTAGCTCATTACATTGTAATATTTTTATGTATTATATATATGAAACATTTTAATGAAGTTTTATCCTCTTGAAATAATGAAGTTTAACAAAATTATACATAAGGCACATTTTTAATTTGATGTTTCTAATCTTGGAATACCATATAACCCAACATTTAAAATCAATCAATCATGAAAATGCGTATATAATTTATTTTCTATAGTTGTGTTATTTTGGTATAGTATTATTACATAAATTATATATTATAAATATTTAAAATAATGAATTAATTTAATTATACGTAAACTGATATACATACTTTAAAATTTTGCGTTTGTTTTGCTTAAGTATAAATGTAATTTTTTTTCCATAAAAACGGTTTTTTCTTTCGTTATAGTTGAGATCATGTGTACGTCACTTTTATTTTACTTATAATTGGTCTGTGAGTTAAATAAATAATCGTTTTCACCAATAACGCTGAATATACAATTTCATCCACCAATCAAAATCAAGTGGAATTAGATCTTCCGTGAGCAGTTGGAATGAAAGTTTTGTTAAATATCTTAGTGGGATTGATTATTTTGTATATTCTTGGAGATTTTGTCTCGATACCGCTATTAAAAAATAAATACTTATTAATTATTAAACAAAAATAAACGTATTTCCTGTAACATGTAAAGCACATTAGTTTGATTGTTTATGCAAGCAATAAATAAATCATAACATCCACTTTATGATTAGTTTAAATAGGGAAAAAATAACTTAAATGTTTTTTTTTGCGTGTATATGATTGCAGGAGTATAAGACAGACATAGAAAAATGTACGGCAATCCAAAATAATAGAAAAAAAAATCACATATTTTAATGTTTTTGAAATTTAGCATTATTTACGATATATTGAAAAGTGTTAAACATGAATGCACAAATAAATGTTATATCAGCTTAAATAGTAAAAAAAATACTTAGATGACATATTATTATGTATTATGACAATCAGTATTTTTGTAGAGTAAAATATTAGGAAAACAAAAATGTTGCTTAAATATTTTCAAAAAGTATCTAGATTTTGCTTAAAAAAAATTAAAATAACTTTACATTTTGATTGAAAATGCAAAGTAGCGACTGTGTGCGTTTGCTTATTTTCGGTGGAAAATTTTTTTCAACATAGAAACATGCAAAGGAGGCAAAGTGAATCTTTAGAATAAAATAAACATTACTATGATTTTGCGACTTAAAGAAATATTTTTCCGTCTGTGATTATTATTTCTTAGGCACTTTTCAGCGATTCTGATAAAAAAATTTGAAAATTAGCTCTTTAAATGCGATGACAGCATCTACATCATATTATTTCTACTTCAGATCGTTGTTCTTTTATCAATAAATATTCTCGCTTCTTACTAAATATAAAAAGAACGTATTGTGATTATTGTGAAATGATAAAAATAAGTCAAAGCGTTTCGAAAATTCTTAATTAGATTATGTTAAAAATAAATAATGCAAGAAAAAGAAATCAATATTTTAACTGTATAAACTAGCACAAATGTCTACCAGACTCATGCTTAATATATAGTCATATAATCTTTCAAAATGGTGCGCCCAAATCACTTCTTTTCATGATGGTCACGCTATTCACATAATCCCTGGAGTAGTTCAACAACAGTTTCGGGAAACGATTTCAGAATAAGTGCGCCATTTTAGATCACCCCTCAGTGCATAAGTTTTAGCGAAACTCTTGTTTCGAAACAAAGACCAAAAGAGTTATGTGCAACTCTTTCAGACATCATCTCTCTCAGACATAATCTGCTTCTATTCTTCCAATGAGTAGTCTCTAATGCTCTTAAATAAACCTTTTTGATAGAGCTGGCGACTTTATTGCCTCCAGGGCCATGTGTTGAAAGCAGGGAAAATGTTTTATGAAGCTCCATTACAGCCATCCCGAATTATCTCGCGAGCTTAAGGACATAATGAAGAGCTAATGATGCGGACGATATCGCGTAATGTCTCTAGAAGCCACCAGCCATAAATATTGTCACCGGATCCTTTGGCGTTTTTCATCGCAGCCAACTTGGAAGTTATCTCGGTGACTTGTAGAACACCGCATGTTGTTGTTCCGGCTGGTCGTGTTCCCAGTATTTTAGACTTCACAGAAAACGGTTGCGTGGGATGTTTCGGCCACAAAATATCCTTAACTGATATATTTTCTCCATGTAATTGGTGGTTAATTGGACTGATGGACGGATCCATCCTTTATTGATAACAGACTTTTTTCAGTTACTCTGAAATTATGATTCTTTTATTTAAAAAAAAAATAAAAGCTTTTCTGCAAGCACTGATAAATTTTATCGTCTCATAATATTTTCAAAATAAAAAGCTGACATTTTTTCTGACATCAACTAAATATTACGTCTGTTGACTTGTGCTTTAACACATTTTTTTAATTGTCTCTGTCTTTTGATAAAAATATTGAACATTTTTTTGAGCTTTCCATTTTTTTAATAACTTATTGTCATCATTAATAAAGCAACACATTAATTTTACATTGAATATAATATAGTAATAGTAATAATGAAATCCAGGATGACTCGGGAAAATCCATTTCGAAATTTTGTGAACAACATATATGTAAGCTTTATTTTTTATTATTGTTATAGTCATGAAAGAATCGCAAATAATTATATTTCACAATTAAGAGGTTCAAATATAAAATTTTCATATAAATTTTTAAAAAATTCCAATTTAGATTTGTGGATTTTAACATATTTTTAAACTGTTCTTTGAGAGCATTCCAAATGATTTCTGTACTTTTAATATAATCTAATTATAGCTTACACTAATCAGTACATTTTCACCAATACATTCGCTTTCTGTTGTCTGAAATTATACAAATATGACATATTTCTGTAAACTTTTGACGACATTATTTATCAAAATTCAAGAGTTTTATGTAACAATATTTTATATTTTTGTAATTTAAAGGCAGTTATTTTAAATTTACTACATTCATTATTTAAATTAATATTATTAGTAAGAAACAAATAAGGAAAAATGTACATATCATTAAAAATTAGCAAATGAAATATTTTTTATCAATTAAATGGTATTAACGCCATTTTAAAAACTGATATGTGCAACTGTGATTTTTGATTTAATGGAACAATATCAATGCTATAAAGATGAGTATTATTTTTTTTTATTTCTAAGTGCGGGCATCCTTGAGCAAGTAAGTAGATTAGCCCATATGCCGCAACAAGGCAGGAAACTGCTACTCATTCTATCGTTACCGGTGGGCACCTGTGAACCAAGTCACGGAGATACGAGTAGCATCACCCACGCCACACCACCACAAACCCGTTTATATTATAGGGAGGGCCACATTCATCCATCATCTGATGAAAGGACATGAAACACAGAGAGAGAAAGTATATCCATGCCCGTGCCGGGATTCGAACCCAGGTCCTCCACCTCCGTAGTCAGTTACGCTAACCACTAGACAGGTTGGGTGGCTGTGAAGAGTATTATAATTATAATAATACTTTTTAGTTGCCTTTAATTGAATTGGATTTTTTTTAAATCCCTTCTAATCAAATACTTATTGTTATACCAATCTTACTGTTACACTTTATATTATTAAACTAACTGTCAATGTACTATTACCTCCAATTTAAAATTATTAAATAATTAATGTTGAATTATTTTCTAAATAAGTTTCAATTCAAGTTTGATTTGTAACTTTATGCCAACCCAATAATATAAATAACCATTTATTAATCAAAATTTGTTGTGATAAAAGAGCAGACTATTTGTTATTGTATCTTGCTTTTTATAGTATATAATTGAATTTATTTTAATCCTATTCAGTATTATGATATTATATTCTCCTTTAACTTAAACAACTTATTATATATATATATATATATAGCAAATATTTTGCTCACTCTAAAAGTACACATTCAACTAAATATAAGGTCTGACTGGAAACTTTTTCCCCATAAAGCTGTATTCTTCAGAAATGATTTAATGATTCAGTGAGAGAGCTCGGTTATTGTTGGCGCTTTTTTCTACAATTTCTTTAAGGCCTTTGTCTATGAGATATTTAATTTTCTTTTCTGGCGATTCTTTTGATCTGGCGACTAATAGCTAATGGCACAATATGTGTCCCACAAATATCTTTATTAAAATAGATGATGTCTCGGATAAAACCAAAAATAAAAGAACTAGAATCTTTTAAGTATTCTTGTTTTCCAGAAAAAGCATCGAAGTAAGAGAAGGTTTGCTGGAAGAAAAAAAAACACAAAGTAATAAATCTCTTGGGAAAGCCCATCATTAATCTTTCTTCAAAGTTTCGAGAGAAAAATGGCGAAAATTATTTGGATTTTTCTCTATCCATTAATGACTGCAACGCATTAAAAGTTATTCTAGTAAATGAAAGTGAAATGTGTGCTCAGTATTACCATACTTTTGACGAAGTAATTTGCATATAAAATTCATTGTTCAAGAGTATTTAAAGGAACCGAGTAACACTTTAATCAAGTTTTTTGTTTTATAATTCCATTATATAAAAGTTGATAAAATATATTTGTAAAAATTAATTTCTTTACTAATTTATTTTTCTTTATAAAAAATGGCAACACTATAAACTACGCGAACACAAATTAGATCGTCAGTTATACAGACGATAAATATTTAAGCATATAAATTGTAAAGGTGAAATTCTTAATAACTGGTTAATTGAGATAATGATAGTTATTTGCATAACATATATCTGATTTATTTTGAACTATATTATCATATTTATTAAAGTCACTGTTATCAAACAGTGATCAAAACACTACTACTGAAAATCACTGTTTGATAACAGTGATAAATTCACTGTTATCAAACAGTGATTTTCAGTAGACAATAAAGAGCTGAATCAGAATTCGTTAAAGAATTATTACCTTTAAAACTAAGTTAAACTGCATGGCAGCCATTATGGTGCCAAGTCCTATAGTGACAAATCTTTTTTTTTTTTTTTTTTTGAGTGGTGACCTTGTGATTTGAAACATATGTTTTGGTTAGGAGATCAGCTTAATGTGAAACACCATGTGTTTAGTTCCCAAACATCTATACTTGCTATTCATACTGAAACTACTTTGATATACCCCCCAAATCGGAAATTTGGCGACTTTTTTCTCGCCAAGATGGATTCTCGCTAAATACAAATAGTTAATAACAAAAAAAAACTTTAACAAAAAACTCAAAAAATGGTACAAAATACAAGAAAATACTAAATTTGACAACAGCAAAAACCAAAAACCTGAAAAAACCTAAATTGGCAACACCAAAATAAGAAACAGGAACCCTGAAAAGTCCGTAGGGAGTGCCAGATTTGGCGCTTAATTTTTTTTTTTTTTGGGGGGGGGGTATATCAGAGTTGTTCCTTTATACTTTCTTTATCTTAGAGTCCTATTGATGTGATAAATGATTGAGTACATCTTTCCCTGACTGAGAATCGAACTTGTGCCTTGGATACGCAAAGCGCTACCACTAAGCCTACGGGATTCGCAGTACATTTATTTTTACCTAAGCAGAAATATAGGAATTTATTTCAGAATACCACAATTATAAAAATCTTCAGTAACGTATAAACAAGGTATACAAAGTCAAACAATATATGATTAACGTTCTGGCCTTCAATTCAACAGTTCTTATGTTTGATTCTTGCTTCAATACATGGCATGGTTGTAGTGATTGGAATTGGCTTTACTCTTTTGTTCCTAGTTGACTTAACCCTCATCTATAAAAAGAGACCATTGAACGATAAATCGAAAATTAAATCTATCGTATCAACAACAATTTATTGCACTAATAGAGTGTAAAAGCAAACTTTAGAACAAATTGCCATATGAAAGCACTAGAATTCACTCATGTTGTCCTTCTATCCATAAAAATTTATATCATCCATTTATGTTTTTATGTCTTTCAGCTACAATTTGAAGTTTTTAGAACCAAATACTAAACTTAAATTATCAGTTACTGAGATAACAATTACAAGGTGAAATATGAAATAGAGAAATTTCTTCTTTATATAAGAAATTCACTATTCTGTGTTGGTTCTGATAGCATTTGTATTCTATTTTCTGTTTCATTGATTATCATGCTATCTAACTATACAAAATGGTGTAGTCAATTTTTAGATACTTCTGGAATTTTCTTTCAACAATATAAAAAAGCTTGATTTTCTTTCTACTTTAAGCAATTTATTCAAGGTATGTGTGCTTTATTTGATGCGTAGAGATTTAAATTTTTTATAAAATTCGTTTATAGTTTCAAGTTTTGATGCTCAAAAAGAGAATAAACCCAACAAGAAATCTTGATGGTTTAATGATGTGGAAAATGCAACATAATAGTACAATTCCCAGTTAAGTTGAAAATGTTTGTGAAAGTATAACTCAATCTATTCTGAAAAGATGTCGATGAAATTCAAAAGTTAATTTAAATGTTCTCGCTTCCTTTTCCAATCATTTAACTTTCATTAAGAATCATCAAAGAATTTTTTACATCCTAATATTTCGCTTACATTTTTGGTTTCATCACCAGCTTACGCTCTTAATATTAGTTTGGGGAAAAAGAAATCCATTATTTTTACGTGAACTTTTTGTAACTTCTTTCAGATTCGCTTTGTAAAAAGGTTTAAAACAGTTTTCATGTAGATTTTTAGGTCTTGTGTGAGCTACGACTGCTGACATTCTGTCAAGCTTGATAATTTTTGATATTTTATAGACATTCTAGACGATGTTGTATCCATGCGAGGTGCATCTTTAGCATCCAAATACACAAACGGAATCGACGAAACCAAAATTGTGCGTAACTGGTTGTTACAGCCATATATAGGACGATAAACACCTTTCACAATTTTAGCCACCTGGTTAGCATTTTCGCCATTATAAAAGAAAAACTAAAATGTATCGAATTTTCTGTTTGTTGTCTTCCATTTTTAAAACCTTGTACTCGTAACTGAATTAATCAAACAAAAAACCGCAAGAGAATATTTTAGTGTCAAATGTCACTTTTCCAATGAGCATAAATTGTTTGATAGATGCCTCACGAGGTAGCGATTACTACAGACGTCTACCGAAAAAATAATGGATAACTTTTTCCCCAAACTAATATTTCTACATCAAGTTTAATAAAACTGCTTCAACTTATAGATTATATCAATTACTGAAAATAAAAACTAGAACCCACTTTCAATCATAATAAATGTTCCATCAAATAACATTAAAAAGCAATAATTTTAGAATTTATTACACATGTTCGTTATTTAATTTTTTGAAAGATATAAATTCTTCAACCTAAGTAAAGAACATTCGATTTTTTATTTATTATAATTTAATATACACAACTTTTCTACCCATAATTCAATGCATGTATATCATCAAAAAAATTATCTTTTTATTCATTTAATCAAATTTTTACCACCTTTTTCAAATTCTTTCCATTCCCAGTGAAAATATACATCTAAAAATACTGTAAAAGGGACAAAAGACATCGCTTTTGACACAGTAATCCCATTTTAGTACTTGGCGTAGTTTTTAAATCACCATTAAATTCAGACCACACAAGATTTACAGTAACATCCTCTTTTTATTGAGCAAGGAAAACCTCGTTACATTCTCAGCCTCCAGAAAAGGACGTAAAAGGGTTGTGGAATAGGAGGGGGTGGCATTAGAAGACAAACGTTTCTCTGTCGCCACCACCACCCCCTTGTACCAAGAAAGAACATACTCTTCTACCAACCAGGGTGGCTGTCAGCTATATATTGAGTTTTGGCCGCTGACAGGTAATCAGGTCTTGGAATAATGATGGGAAATTTTCTTCCATAATCGCCAGGGACGAAGTTGACATGACATCTACTTTTTTTTTTTTCTTCTTTTCCTTATAACTCTTTTTTTTATTAGATGGAATATTGGTATATACTTATCTTTGAAACAACAAAAATATCTTGGCATAGAAAAAAATTGTTTTACATTATTTGCTTTTTAAATATTTTTATAATTGACAATTTTGTCTGAGTAGAATTCCATAATCTCGATTGGTTCAATCTTTGCTGCCAATAAAATTATTTTTATGATTTATTTTTCCATGAGTTAATAAATTTTTTTTTAATATTCCTATATTTTATTTACAAGAGCTTACATACATTTTTGATGGACTTCGGATATAATTTTATGTTTACTGGAGTATAATTAATATAAACTGGTATAAACTGGTATACTAAATATAAACTGGATAATCGTTAATGTTTAATGGTTTAACACTCTATAATTTTGCTAATGTTGAAAATATTTATTAAGATATGCTCTAGTATTGAATGTTTAATAAATTAAATCTTTTATGAATTATTTACTCACGAAAAATTAAACTAAACTATACGAGTACTAAAATTTATTTGTCGAACCCGGCATCTTTTACTCCAAAGATTAAATTGCCGTATCGTGCTAACTCATAATAATATTTGACTACCAATATTTTTAATAAATTTTTTCAAAAATGTTACAATGAATTAAAATTGAAGAATTCATCATACATTGGAAAACTTAATGTTTTTCTTGAGCTGAGTTAATAAAGTTATGCAATAAGATTAATAATGAATTTATAAATGGGCAAAATAATATGAAAAAATTTAAAAAATAATTGTCAGCAAAACTCATGATAAAATGATTCTGTCATAACAAAAATATATATAAAGAAAGTTTAGAATGCGGAAAGAAATACATTAATGGTGTTATGGAATTCAGTAAAATATATTTCAATAATTATTTTTATATAAGAAGCATAATAACTTGAAATAAGTAACAATATAATGATTTCTATCTGCGGGGGCGGACTCAAAAAGCTGTAACATATTACAGTTTGATGAAGGAACTCAATAACTGTGAGTAGAATTCCGATCTTTCATTCTTTTAATATGTGTCTCTTCTTGCTTCACGTATCTTGCATAATAGATCCATGAGAACTAACTATATCATGTTCGAATAAAGTAAAAATAAAAGATATTTTTAAATAAAAGTCTATTTTTAGATCATGCGCATAGTAAAATCTGCTTTAATATTTTCATAAATGAAGAAATGGTGAGTTTGTATATGGTTGGTTTGCAAAAAAACTAAAACAGAAAAGGATTTTCTTTGTTGAAGAGGTTACATCCTCTTTCAGTTCAAACTGCAGACATGACACTGAGAAAATATTAACTAAAAGAGAAAGTGCTATTTACGCAAATTATAGAAATTATGTATCTGCATGAACAGAATGAACTATTAATACCACATTTTAGAGTTATGATATGCTTGTAATTCGTTTTTATACAATTAAACATAATTTTCCATGGAATATTTCGTGTAAAGCGCCATCTATCAGAAGAAACATAAACTAATTTTCTCTCTATTAAAAAAAAAAAACTTCTTGCTTGTTACGATAACTTTTCTTTAAACTACATTCAAGTTTATCAGTTTTTTCAACATTCCATTAAAATTTGATCTCTGATTTTGTGGTACAAGGACAATTGAAGTCAGTAAAGAAGCTTTTCTAAATTCTATTCTGCATAATTAATTTTTTATTTCAATTAAATAAAGTTTAATTTCATATATGAACATTCAAAAGCCAGATATTCAAAATAAAATCGCGACGAATCGCTCACTGTCATCACTGCTTTCATGGAGGATCTTATTCCAAAGTTTTTGTTGAAGCTTTTATTATTTTGAAATAAATTTTGGTATGTTACCTCTCAAATTATGCTATATAAATTTTCCTTAATGTCAATAATTTCTAGTTTTTAAAAAAATATTTAAATTAGTGTGTTGATGTATTTTATTCTTCATAATTTAAGTTATTGTTATATAAAAATTTTTTGAACAGTTTCTTCTATATAATTATTTAATTTTCTTGAAGAAACACTGCCTCAAGTTTATGAGAGAAAATTTTATTGTTTTTATAAACTAGTTTTAAGTGATGGCATAAGTGAAATTATAATGAATAATAGTTTTAGCCAATTAAAACTCTTCTGTGTAGAATATCTAAAATATCACACTAACAAAAATATCTAATTCAGTTAAGATTTTTTGTAAGAAAATTTCTAATTGATTTTTTTCGTTTCACATATACTTTAGTAGAATATTTTTACCATATTTAATCACACATATATCTTTTTCCACAGGGAACACCTAAATGTTATAACCAGCTAAATGATAAGGATATTGCTTACTACAGAGATGGTTTCCAAAATCATATAACCAAACTCTATTTTCTTAATTTAGAAATGAATGATAATTTTGGAAAATGTGCTTGCCTAATGCAAGCATGGATGATCAATTTTCTTTTCAACAATAAAATCATTTAATCTCATGTTTTTCCGATCTGAAAAAATGAAGCAATTTGCATATGAAATCCAAATTCAAAGAAACCCGTTTAGTGTCTAAATTATAAATTAAATTTATGTCTTGTCTTCTTCTAACCATTTTAATATATGTATTCAAAGATTTAGTTATGTACGTATTGTGGGTATATATATCTAATGATTCATAATAAATTAATATTCATATATTATATTTCAAAATAATTTTTCCTTAATTAAATTCCCTAAATAATATTTTTGAATAAAAATATTAATATTAATAATCAATTAAATTTAATTCAATAATTATAATTTTATTAATTATAATTAAATTAATTATTAATAATAATTAAATTAATTATTAATTATTAATAAGTATATAAATTATAATTTAATAATAATTTAATAATTAATTTAATTTAATAATTAATAATTAATTTAATTAAATAATTAATATTAATTTTTAATTAATATTAATAAAAATATTACTTATTTTTTGCCTCTAATATTTTTTTATTTTTACTAAAAAATATTTGTATTTTCATTTATTGCTCATATTATTAAGGAGTTTTAATCTTTAGAACTCCTACTATCAATGCAATAAAAATAACTTTTGGATAAATATAACTAATTAAGTGAAATAAAAACAAATTGATTCTTAAGAATAGTAACTTTAAAATGTTCATAAAATGTCTTCCAAACAAATCTGAAACTAAAGCAATTCATTTCACTGTTATGGATATGCAAATATAACTTCCAAGATTTGCATCATAATTGATACTAAATGTCCCTAAATTTGCTCAATAAAATTTGTCAATGGCGTATACATTAGGATCAGTAATGCCACAGAACGTTATGAAATGAACTATTTATTTTATGATGCATATTTTAAGCTTTCATATTCAATCATTGTTTTCCTATTTTTAAAAATACTTATAAAAAAATGGCAACGAAAACTGTCCTTTAAGTTTCGTTTCTTTAATCAATACCGAACCAACATCACAATGCATAGAACTAGTAACCATTCTTCAAGAATAAGCATTCAAAATTTTTCTTAAAATCCTGAAAGCTCATGAGAGAAACTAATGAATTATTCATTAAAAAATATTTTTGCTTCTTTTTCGCTGTCACTTTTGTTTAACTACACCAACTGTGTATTTATGAAAAGAATTATTTTAGAATTCTTACCAGACGAAGAATTTTATAATTATTAACACGCCATATTAAAATTAAAAAAAAAAGTGTCACTGACAGTGTTAGATTCAATATTTCATTTTCAAACTCGTACAAAGATATTGCTGAATGGAGAAACATTGTGTTAATTACTCTTGCATAAGCAACGTTATGAATAAGCAATGCACAGAGAAAGGAAGTGACTTCATTTTTTGTTCACTTCCTTTGAGAAAGAATAAACTGCATATTAATGAATTTAGTATCAATGTTATGAATATTCATTACTTTGACTTCATGCATTGATTAATGCTATATTGATTCACCGTTGAGATAAGACATCCACTTTTATCTTCAACTTTTATCAAATAAATGAAAATTATTAAAAATTTCTGTTTTTTATTTAAACAGCTATATACATCAGGTTTAATCAAAGTTTTTTACTTACTATCAACATTTATATTTCTTTCACCAATAAAATTTTCGAGTTAGGAACTAATTCTTATGTAAGTTTATACAGCCATATTACAAAGTAATTGTGATTTTTATCAGTAAAGGTTGATACTTTTTTTGTTAAGGGCAAGACAGACTGGCAATATAAGTGCGCTGCTCCACTTTTTCAACTGAACCTCAATTGGGTATGGAGTTCATCTTCCTCAGTACACACATGCCATAGATACCCGTTTATAGGGTAGGCAACCATAAATACTCCATTCATACAAGGAAAGAACAAAGACAGGAAAAAGAGAGAGAAAGTGAAAGAACATCCATGCCTGAACCGGGATTTGAACCCAGACCTCCCTATCCGCAACCAGGCACGATGATTACTAGACAGAGTAGGTAGCAGCTAAGGTTGATAAATATATATAGTTAAATTTATTCTTTAATGTTTTGTGTAGATCTTTATTTTGCTTTTATGGTCATTATAAAGCATGCTCATAGCAGTCGGAAGATTACATTTAATATTGTTATTAAATATTTTTGCCAATATATATTCATGAAGTTATGAAGATACTTCAATACCTGGTGATTGATTATCGGATTTGTAAATTTCCATCGCAGAATTTTAAGCAACGTACTCTTAACATTAGTCCTCATACTTAGGTATTATCACCAATCCCTATAGATAATAAGTAAATAAGAAGATTACTGATAATTTTTAACATCAGTTAAAGCATTTACTACTTAATTAACCATAAGAGCTTACTTTATTTACTAGGGTGTGATGATACCTACATTTACTCAATTGTTCTATATCATCGCACCATTAGATCAGCATTACTGATTTGCTGGAAAATAAACTAAACTAAACTCTGTGGCTTGCCTATATCTGTTTTCTTGACCGAGGGCTCCATGATGCGAAGCATATGTCCTGGTTAGGAGGTCAACCTAACGCAAAACCTCCAGTGTTTAGTTCTCAAGCATGCTTGGTACTTAGCTTTATCGACCCACTGAAGAGATGAAAGGATCAGTCGACCTTAACCAGCCCAAAGATAGAACTCAGGCCTGTTCGTTGTGAGCTTGAAATGCTACCATTACACCACCGGGCTTCGATCAAAGGTTAATGGACACTGCTTTATAAATTCAATCAAATTATGAATACTGTGGATACCGAAAAAATATTTTTAGATTGTTGTTTTTAATAACACTTGGCAACGCCACGTCCACCTGTCAAGAGACTAGGCGAATGAAGTCAGAGAGAGAGCGTCTTCAATTTTTGAATAGAGCACCCTCCTACGAAGATGGAAGTATGACTTTTGGCTCATAGATGGTAGCACTATCTGAATCTTCCAATTTAGAGATTGAAACCAGAGAAGACCCATAGCCTGGCTCCAACCACCCCCAGAGATTTCAATTTGGAAGGGGAACATGAAGGACATTGTGACCCGACTGATTTTACGTGCCCCACGACGGATCTGATTAGTGACACGACGGATCTTCGGCTAATCCGGGATTCGAACTCACCACCTTTTGGTAACAAGAAAGACTCCCTAACCAACCAGGCCACCGCGTTCTTACTTTTAATTTAAGGCTCGATTTTACATAATTTAACCAGTAAACTTTATTATATTAATTCATAAAATTTACATCTGAAAAGAAAAAAAATATGATGATTAGGAAATTTTGTAACTTTATTTCATTAATTTCAGTGAGGGAGAGCTGTAAATCTCACCAGAATGCTTGAGGGATTCAAAATTCTTAATAGCATAGGAATTTGTGTGAGATGTTCGAGGATTGTAGCATTTATAATATTAGGAAGGCTAAATTCTCTAATCTAAGCTAAATCTTGCATTGTAGAAAGGAATCGGTGATACTGAAAACTGATGTTGGTGTATCAAAACGAACTAATACCACAAATTTGTTAACATCACAATTTTCTTTAGAAAAAGTATCGCATAAGTATTACTCTCAACACATTCTTTTATTAATATTAACTGTCGAAGTCATGATTGTTTTTATTCGAGTAAAGAGAGAGACTGAAAAAATAGATCACGTGAAATACTCAGTTATGTAAATTCCTTAAAAAGCGAATTTGGTTAAACTTTAAGAAAGATTTCTATATTTTTATATCAAGATAAACAAATATCTTATTTCAAGAAATCAAGATAAGAATAGCTAATTATTAATAATAGTCAGCTAACTATGTAAAATAAAATTACAAGAAATGAGAAATCTATTTGTTGAGAGTTGTAAAAATTTGTAACTTTCTAATTTACCGTTATGACTTTTTTTATAAATGTTATTTTTTCAATGGATGACGATGCAGTATTTTTGAAATGGATTGTATCCCTTATTTCACTTCATTGGAAATTTTATAAAATATAATCTTTTATGATAATTGTTGTAAAGAATTCAATTTATAAATATTTTTCTATTCATTTTTCCTCTATACGTTCGTAATCTTCCTCATAATTTAGATGATAGTGATAGTTTCTTATTGTAATCGATATCATTTTACCATTTTCGTGATAGTTTTTATCATTTTAGTGATAGTTTCTTATTGTAATCGATTCATTTTCCTCCATACGTTCATAACCTTTCTCATAATTTAGATGATAGTGATAGTTTCTTATTGTAATCAATATCATTTTACCAATTTAGTGATAGTTTCCATTTTAGTGATAGTTTTTATCATTTTAGTGATAGTTTCTTATTGTAATCGAATCATTTTTCCTCTATACGTTCATAATATTCCTCATAATTTAGATGATAGTGATAGTTTTTTATTGTAATCGATATCAATTTCTTACTTATACTGAACATTTACTTTTCTTACTTACAAAAATTGACAAGATTTTTTTTCTCTATGCTTTTTAAGCATCATTCAATTTTAGTTTCCATTAAAAAGTTCAAAAAAATAATAAAATCGAGAATTTTAATTAATAAAATCAAGAAATCTAATTAATAAAATTGAGAATTTTTTTAATTAGATGTTTTCAAATCAAAAGAAAATGAATAAGTGTATATTTTTTAATATTATCCCACTGATTTTCTATTGATATTTCATATCAATTAACTAAAAATATATGCATATTCAAATATGAAACATATTAGCTGAATATAGATTATTATAATTTTTAATATTCCATTGTTGAACACTCCTTTTTGTAAATTTGATTTAAATCAAAATAATAGACACTTTTAACTAAATTTAATCTGAAAAAATGTTCTTTAAAATAGTAAGTTTATTAATATCTAATACAATTCAACACTAAAATTAAAAGATATTTTAAATAATAATAAAAATTTCTTTCCGAAGGGGAGCATTATAGTGCTTGAAAAATATACTTTATGCAAGTTAATTTTACATACAATAAAAAAAGATATATTGCTAATTTTTTTTTCCTTATTTTTAATGCAAGAAAATTCTGAAACTTACTGAGCAATAATTATTTTACTTTCCTGGGAACAAGATTACAAAATGATTATATTAGAAATAACGAAATGATATTTTTCATTACAGTCAATGCTTACATTATATAAATTTAAAAGGATAAAAGTTATGTTACTTAGCTGATAATTTTTTTAATTAAACTAGTCTTTAAGAAAAAATTTTTCTGCAAAATAAAACATAAATCTAAAAAATTGTTTGAGAGATTAAAAATACAGTGGACTATCTAATTAATATAATATTCAGTTTATGCAGATTAATCCTCAATTTTGCAATATTTGCTTCTATAAATGAAAGCTAAAAAATTTCAATATTAGATATATGGTTTAATTTGTACTATGTATCTGATAATGTAGAAAAAATAGCGCCAATTTAAGAAAAATATTTCTTTCTGCGGAAATAAAAAACAAGATTTAAGCATATTTCGTTTTTACAAATAAGCTTACCTTATGGATTCTTTGTGAAAGCATTAGGCTGTTCATAATTAACTCGAAAAAAGTATTTTAAATATAATATTTTTCCCGTCTAATGTGCGCTTATTTTTTTATGTGATAGTTTTTACTTTATCAGCATTTTACTTAATTGTCTTATTTGTATCACACACAATGGTTTATTTTTCCAATTATTTTTCCTTTTTAATAATATTTTCATCTTAGTTTATATAGAAATTTTCTGTTGCTAGCATTTATGAGAATCTGTGATTATTTAACTAATTTATGTGTGAATCTATGATGAAAATAAATAATTCTGAAGTATAATTCCTAAAGTAACTTTTATTTATTTACTTTTTTTAATTAATGAATTGCACTAGATAAAATGGATAGCTAAAATGGATTGCACACGTAATATGACAAAATAAGTGCATATATAATACAATAATGCAATATTTTTTTATTGCATAATACAATATTTTTTTTAACAAATGTGAGAACTTAGCTATTTTTATAGTTGCAATTAAATAGTTTTGGATCACTTATTTTTTATTTTATTTTATTTTTATTATTTTTTTTGTGGCATAATGCTTTACAAACAATTTTAAATTATGAAATTATATTATGATACTTAATTACATTTTCACTGTTTTCATATATAGAATGCTAACTTCATTCTGAATCATTTTTATAAAATAATATATTCTCTCACATAATATTTTAACCATTTTAAAATGATATATCTGTGAAGAAATGATGTTCTGTCGATTTCTAGATCTTAAATTGTTAAGACTAACTTTTATGTTAATTATTATTATTTTTATATTATTCACTATATTGTGTCTGCATTTTTAAGTTCTTCTACATATTTATGTTGTTTCTACATTGCTGCATTGCATTTTTATTCGAGAAATTATAACAGTATCTCAAGAAAACTAAGATGGAAAAATGGTTATTTACATTCTTTCGGTTGATACATAACACTTATGTTTGATATTCTTCTAAAAATTCGAACTTTTTCCCCAAGTAATCAGATAGAAATATCCTTAAAATAAGAGCATATTTTATTTAGAAATATTAAAAGAAAATTTCTGACGCTTCGTGTTCTTTAATATTTAAAAAAAAAATGTAGCAAAATTTATTATAGGAACTTCCACTTTTCAAAAGAATTAGTTTTCGTTATATATTCTTAATCCAGTTTAATTACGAGTTTTTCCCTACAGCTGAGAAATAATATCGGTTTTTCAGTCATTTTTATGATTAATTAACTAAAGTAGAAGTAATGATGTTTGCCAAAAATTAATTTCATACTTGGACCTAACTCATTTCATATTTTTTTTCTCCTTCATCTTATACTTTTTCGTATTCTTTAACTAAGAAACTTGACTCCACGAGATTATTCTTTTATTATTATTATGACGGAAAACCAAATCTCATTAATGGACGGCATTAATCGAGTTTTCCTGGCCACCAAGTAATTTGGGGCTCGAGATTATGGCTGACGTCAGCCAGAAAGGAAAGGAAAAACAACAGCGTGGCATATATTCCAGATAGAAAGTGGATAAGTTCGGGGGGTGGGTAGTTCCGTTCACTCTTTAGCCCCCCCCTAATCATTCAAAGTCAAAAATCCAATCTTGATCTACTTGTGACGTTGCATCAGGGATGGGCCTGTTCCTAAAACGACGCTAAATTATTTACTTAATTTCGAGTATTAAACGAAAATTGATGCGATGTTTGGAAAATGGCATTCGGCGTTTTTTTTATTTTAGAAATCTCCCGCTGTGGCGCGTGATTGTCTGGCTTCTTGTCAATCACTTCGTGCACCAATCTTTTTATGAGCTGTTGGAGAAAAGGGGTGTTTCTCAGTAAATGTTTAAAGTAATTTGAATAAAACATGCTCATAAATTGTGTTAACAGGAGAATGGAATTACAGTGAACTAAATTTCGACAGCTTATATTCCTGACTGAAGAATTTGAAACGTTTCAGTTACAATCTTTAAGTGCATATCTTCATATTCATTTGACCAAAGATGTTAATTAACTTATTTTTGCACTGCTAGGAAATTTTGGCAAAAATATTTTAATATATAATATTATGCTGATAAACTGCTTTACTAATTGCTATGTATTCAATTTGTTGAAATTGTTGAACTTAGACAAAGATTAATATATTGATAATGAATTATTCTTTATCGTCGACAAATAAAAGAATAAAACTTGCATGATAAACAATGTGATAGATAAATCTATACAGTAATGTGTAAAGAAAAGTAGACCGATATATAGAAAGAGAGAGAGATATAAATAGTTAACAGAAAAATGAAGAAACAATGACGAGCAATATATTAATTATACCTATATTAATGAACCTAATACATTGATATAATATATTATGTTAAAACGAAAAGTATTTGTTTAATTTTTGAAAAAACTAAAACGCATTAGTATATTATTTTTAATCCCAAAATTATAACAGCACTTTACTGTTGCACTTTCAGGTATTGTGAATAAGTGACTGAGAGAGAGATTTTATAACATAATGCTTCTGAATTAAAAATCAAAAATCCATTAAATTGCAAAATTGGGCAAAATGCCTTCATAATTATCAATCTCAAACTTTAAACAATGATATAATGTATAATTTTTATAGTAATAGTGCAAAATCAGCAATAGGCCTCAATATAACTTTAAATAATATCATGCTTCTAAAATTTTATAATATTTGTTACACAATCAACTGATTAATTTATTAATTACATGATTGCATTACATTTTTATTTACAAACTGCTTGTTCTTTTAAAGCCTTTTATCAATAATACATTATTATTGATGTAACAACATAAATAAGTTACATAAAAATGCAAATTTGCACTCTGATTTATAAAGTTTTTATTGTGTGGTTTTTATTTTACATGTGACAGCCCTGTCTTTATGTTTAAAAATATTTATTGCAACAGATTGTGTTAAACATATTGTTTGCTATGAGATAAAAGTTATGTTTTCAACAGATGTACCAATCTTTTCCTCTGATGTGCATTAGATCTATTATTATTTGGCAATTGATTCCTTATTTTTGAAATGCCTTATTTTTCTGAGAGAATTTTATTTTGAAAAACTAACTATGCAAAAAATAATCTTCCGAATTTTTTAACCTATTCTACATACATATTAATTTTATATAACAAAAGCTACTTGTAATTTTGGAACTTCAGTCTTCGTTTATCATTTAGCAAGAACCTTCATTTTTAATTTGGAATCGCTTCAAATCTTTACGAGGTTAAAACAATGAGTAAATCAATAATATGGATACATTTGTGCACGCTTAGTAGATGCCGGAATCAACTTGCACTGTTTTATAATAAGAAAATTGCTAATCTCTATTTGGAGCTGCATTATTAATGACTATTAATACTACCCATAGGTTCATTATTATGAGAATTAAACTCTGAGTGTTTTGTATTCCGCTCAAAAATAACTACTACAGCTTGTTATTCAATATAGGCAATTATTATTAAAAGCAATAAATAGTTAATTTGCCAGTCTTTATTTGATCAATAACAAGCAAATTATTTTCTGTTACAGACGACATAAGTTTCTTGAATATCGTAAATTTTTACTAGGTCGTTATCCCAGTATGGGTATAACTATATATATATATATATATATATATATATATATATATATATATATATATATATATATATATATATCACCTATTTCCCTACAATATTTTCCTTAAAATTCCTATAGGTTAGACAAATTATCATCTTTGGTATACAGTAGACTATCAAAATTTGATTTGCATCAAGCTAAGCAATCGATATTCAAACATACATGGAAATTAGCACGTTAAGACCATTATCAAGTTAAGAAATTCTGTTTGGACATTCATTAGATTTGTAATGAAACTCGATTCTTCTAACTAAAATTTTCTTCAATCGAACCAGGCTATTGTCTATCAATAGGATATGGTATCACTGTTCTGCTTTTAACTGATAGGCTTGCCTGCGTGGATGCTAGTATTTAATTATATTTTGTGAAAATATCGCTTTAGAACTTCTCATTAACAATGAAGTTCATGAAAATTATAAGATAGAGGTTCGATGTAAAATTTTTTAATTACTTAAAGCTGTTGTTCTAATCCTTAGGATAGGTCAGTAGGTAACATGAAGCTGTAAAAATCTAACAATGGAGTAGCAATTCAGTCTCATGAGAATAATATCTGTTACTGTGTTACTTGTTGTCGTGTGCCAGCCAGGATGGCAATATGGCGTGCGCTGCTCCACTTTTCCAACAGAACCATATGTGGTGTGGAGTCCGACTTCCTCAGTACACACATGCCATAGGTACCCGTTAATAGGGTAGGCAACCATTCACTCACAAAGAAAGGACAAAGACAAGAAAGAGGGAGAGAAAGTACATCCATGCCCGAGCCAGGATTCGAACCCAGGTCCCACCCATCTGCAGTCAGGTACGCTAACCACTAGACAGGTTGGGTGGCACTGTGTTACTTACATTACTAATATTATAGATCCCAGATCTTAATACCTGTTACATATATTACATAACTGTTATTTAAATTCAGAATCAGATTTTAAATCACCTAACACCTTATCGGTAGAATAATTTATACTCCATAATTTTAAACTTATGTCTTAAGAATGAAATGCTGTCAAAAATAAATATTCTTAAAATTTGCTCTTTTGTTAAATAAACTTCTGAACCCTCAATCTCACGAGCATAATATCTGCTTCTTATACTAGTTAATATTATACGTTCCTAAATCTTAATACCTGTTATATATTTGTAATAACTGTTATTTAAATTTGAAATTAGATTTTAAATCACCTATTACCTTATTGCTAGAATAATTCATATTCCTTAATATTAAACTTATGCCTTAACAATGAAATGCTATCAAAAATAAACATCCTTACATTTTGCACTTTCTTTAAATCAAACTTCTGAACAAAATGTTAACTTCATATCTGCACATACAAATTCCAAAACAGTGACAAGTGTTAAAAACAAGTCACTATCATCAAAACTCCATGATTTATATCTTATGGGTCCCAGCGGCACGCACTCTTTTTAAAGCATTGCGCACTAATCCTTTCGTTGACAGCTTATATTTCCTTATTTATTATATTTATTAGAAAAAAGCTCTCTCTGTGTCCTTTTTATCCGTCATCGGATGCTGTGGCATGGAATGGGGAAAAAAATCTACAAAAATTCCCTTTCCCCTCAAGGACACTCTACCAACACCTTCTGAGGATTCCCTTTCACACAAAAGACTGTCTTATCCTTCTCGGCACGATATATATTTATATTTTTCCCCTCTCCACCCTATCATCTAAGACTTGAAAAACTAATGATGCGAGATATCGTTTCAATTTTTTTCCCCATTATTCCCTTTATATATATATATATATATATATATATCCGTGAAGATATAAAAAGTAAAAAATCTTGTCTTCTAGTGATTTCTTTCTCTGGTCTTTCTTTTTCTCTTCCAAATGCTTTGTCTTCCGTTTGAAGGCTGTGTTCTTCCTAATGAATTGATTATTTGTCACAGTTTTCACTGCTCCATTTTATTTTTGTTTTGTTTGTCTGTGCCTTGTGTTGCTGTTTATTGTGTGCTTCTCTCTCTCTCTCTCACTTTTCCTGTCTTTCTCTCCTTGGCTCTTGCTTTTGCTCTTTTCTTCCTTTTCCGCTCTCTGTATCCCTTTTATCTTGTCTCTTTCTCTCGCTCCTCTTGCTTATCTATTTGTCTGAGGCAGAAATACTCGCAATAAATTTGGCGGACACGTAAGGGACGGGGAAGATAAGGCGAATTATTTTCGTACTAATGAATTGTAGGCACGATCAGTGGCGGATTTGGGACTTGAGTTTAATTCAGAAGCTACGATAAAAGGAAATGCCTTGAGATCTGAAAGTTAAAAAAAAAGATCTAGGATACCATGATTTTATTATAATATTGATATTTCAACTGCTGATATTGTAAAAAGTTATATATTATAACACATGAAATTTTTAAATATGTTATATTGTGAGTTTATGATATTTTGTGGTAGTATCACGTTCCTTGCAATAGAATATCTTGAATTCGATTCTAACTACTTTCAAAAAGTGGGAAATGGATGATGTATTACTGTTTTAAATCGGTATGTGGGTAAAAGGGAGTACTCTTTTAGATCATGTGAACACGATATATAATTAATGAAAAGTACTCTAAACAGTACTTCGGAAACAGAAACAGTACTCATGGATGAACAAGAAATATTTAACTATCTTTGTTTTATTTCTTTTTTAAGTTTCCAAATCTTTATAAATCCTCAATTATATATTTATGTTTTTAATTACATTATACTTTCGTTTACTTCTCAGAGATTCTTTTGGAAAAGTAAACAGTACAAAATATTTTTTTTATTTTTTAATTCTTTAACCAAATAAGAATATTAATATTCAGATCTTCCAAAACAGTGTATAACAAGTAGTAAGGCTAATATGGAGATTCCGGAATTAAATTTGGTATAGTGGAAAATTTTGTAGTATCATTACTTTGACATTTCATGTGGTACAATATTTTCATTTGAAAATTCATTATTTGGTGTAGCCTAGTCAAAAAATTATAAGGAATTTTATGTAATGTTAATTTCTGACAAAACAGCCTTATGGTATTAACAGGAGAGAAATAAATACAACCTCCTTTAAAACAGTTACAAATATCATCACAAAATCCATATTGGTTACAAATTGACTAAAAGTAAGTAAGTCATCACATCAAAAATAAATAAAATAAACAATAAGATTATTTTTCTTTATTACTTTGAAAACTATCACATTATTTTTTTCATCCTTCAAGACTATAGAATATTGATTTTATAAAACTATTGAGTTTCTACTAATAAAATAGTGTCTATACCATGAATGTGAGTGTATTTTTTATACAAATACATGGAAATATTGTAAATTTATTTTAAGAATAAAAATCTCAAGAGAAAAAATGTTTTTTCTATTCAATTAAAATTTAATCTAACATATCCAGATAATAAATTCCCTGTCACAAAAGGAATTGTACCAAGGATTTTTTTTTTAATTTTTGATTCTTGAATAATTTGTTTCACTTACTTAAAACGTCGTTTGCGACTTTATTTGTTTCTTCTAATTCTCTGATAAATTAATGCATTTAATGTTCAAAATATTTTCTGCTTCAGGTATGTAGTTTTAGGTTCTATCTAACAACTGAAGGTATAGTAATTAACTTTTATAAGTAATCACCAAGCTGGCAGCTAAATTATAAGCAACCTTGTTTTTAGTTCAATAGTTGATGAGTGCGTTTCCAGATCGAATGCATGTATTTGTAGATATTATGAATAAATTGTAGTTGTAGACCCTGATTTAAATAATATTTTGTAACCGAAAACTGTAAAGAAATAAAACTAACCTGTAACCGCTGTGAGTTGCCTTTATTCAGCCATTAATATCTGAATATTTTTCAGTTAAGAAATTCTCAAAAGTTTTCTAAAAACTGTGGCGCATTTTTATCCATGCATCTTCTTTTTTGGGTTAAAAATATAAATTCGAATTGAGAATAAGCGTATTCAGTGCATAATTTTTTCTGGATGAGTACCATCACCTCTCTTAATTTGTAAAAATAATTTAAAATCACCTTGTATCAATAAATAAATAAATATATATATAAACGTTTTACGTTGAAAATATTTCATTGCAGAAACGTTTATTTTAATGGATTTACGCATGGTACTATATATATATATATACTCCCGGTCAGTTTATTCTCCAGTTTTTATACTCCAGGTCAGTATACATAATTAGAGTGTTTTGCTAGCGCATGATTTCTGGACCGTCTTTGATTTCATCCACCGCTTTCAGCCATATTACCATCGTCGGCCTTCCATACCGATTGTTTCCACACATTTGAGAACCCCTTCAGTTCGAATATATTTACAGAGAAATTGTCCCGCTAAAATAAGTATTCTTTACCATTGCGCGCGCGTTGCGTCGTGTGTTTCATAAGTGCAAAACTTTTTTTTCGTTATTTTAAATGAGCTCCCTTCTTTCTCAATATAATAATTTACGAATATACTTTTTCGAATTAAGGATAAGTGCTTAAATAAGTTCGGTAAACGAGATGAAAACATTGAAGAAACAATAGAAAGTCATCTCCGGTACCTAACTACAAGCGCAGTTAAAATAACAAACAAAATGAAAAATATGTCAAATCGTATTTGAAATTTGGTTTTATATTTTATAATTATCATGGAAATGAAAAGCCGTCATACTTCATTTGAAAAGAAATTTTGGTTACTGAACAAGTAAAACATACCAAATTAAAGCTCAATACGAATGAAAAAAAAGTCAGTTTTAAATTATAATAATTCTAACGCTCCTAAAATTCAGTACATGGTTGAATCTTTAAATCAATGCACTGCAAAAAATCCCAAGGATACTTTGAAAGACGATTCTTAAAATCATTCAAAATTGAGCATTTTTGAGAATTTTGTAACTGAAAGAAAAGAATTCAATCGGTCTTATACGAAACAATCTTTATATAATTACAAAAATTAAAAAGCCCATTTATGGAAATCTAATATTGCCAACTGTACTATTTTATGTGGGGAAAAGCACATCATTCAATATATTTGTTCAATTATAGTGTATCTCATAATTTATTCGGTTATTGTCTTAAGAACATGAAACCTATTTAAATATTTAAAATATTTTAGTACCTTTTCTTGATGTCAGTTTAAATTATAATAATTATTACGTTTCCAAAATTTACCGTCATGTTAGAATTCTTAATTCAGTTTAAATGTCATGCTTTATATTCATATAAAGAAAAATACTCAAACTAACTTCACATATGTTAAATTACGCAGACGATATTGCAGTCGCCACCACACCTAAAAAAAGTTTTTATTTTCTTTCTAGCCAACTCTAAAAAAGATAGGAAATCGTTTGCGGTTACTGAGACCTTTGACCTTAGTCAAGCATCACTTTTCTTTAATCGATTTGACTTCAAGGTCAGACGATATTAATCGATTTGCCAAAATGATTATGAGAAAAATATAAAAGAAAGAAAGAAGTGAGCAAATCAAAATCGTAATCAGCAGCCCGTCGTCGAGCTTGCACCTGATTTGATGAATGGAGCAATAACTGTCACTGTCCTGATGTACCAATACGGAACACTCTTCGAAGAACAAAGAGATTTGAGCCCTTAATGAAAGGAGGAAGTCGAGTTCTCTGATTGGTTAACTGCCTTGGAGGAATTTTTAGCATGGTTTATGGTGGCCTGACATGCTAAAAGAAGGCTTCTGCATCAATTAGGCTTCTTGCTAGGGTAATGAATTTTATATGAAAGATCCTCTAATGAGAGAGGAGCACGTCAAGTCAGTTTTGTCATTATCTGCTTGGAAACTTCCGAAATGTCTGCTCGATATCGTCGTAGCCTATGTTAGTGACAACGATTTTAAGGATAAGTAAATAATCTAGAAAAGGAGTCGAATGATGACAGAATTTCATACATTGTTCTCGACAAAGTTCTATTTTGATTAAAATTTCTCTAAATGTTACAACTTTCTCTATAAATCCCATATTGCATCTTGCTATCAAAATATAAATTTTGAAAAATTAAAATAAAACATTTTCGGTATTCGAAACAAATGTAAATTAACTTGTCCATAAATAAATATGCAAATTCGTTTCAATATATGTTGTTTTAACTGCTAATATATACATCCTAATGATGATTTATCTAGAGAGTATATTCTATATATTTAACTATTAATATAAAAATTATCTCTTCGAGTATTATCTGTGAATACCATTAGGTTGATTTAGTTCAACTGTGATTTAAAATTGTGATAAAAAAATAATGTTGTGTGAAATCAATCAATCGTCATCTTGCTCTTGGTTTCTGTGTTTTAACTTCGCGTTAGAAATACATAGTTGATTACTGATGATGGCTAGAGAATTTTATGGGCTGACTCCGAAAACAAAAAATTATAATCTTGATCTACCATCAAACATTGAAATAAAAATAGACAATGTTCTTGTCTCTAAAGCTTACATCTTTTTTGCAAAAGCACAAGGTTTACGACATTGGTGTGACCTACTGGTAAAATTACGTCATTTTAATCTAACTTAAAGTAAAAGGCACAGAATGAGAGAATGGATAGGTATTATATTCTAGATCTACAATTTCAAGTAAAAAAATAATCAGTAAAAAATAATTAAAAGGTAATAATTATCCAATTGGAATTTTCTAAAATTTAATTTTTTTTCCCAGATTCCCAAAGTTCTTTGCTGACCTTGCTTAATATTAGGTTGGGGAAAAAGAAATCCATTATTTTTAAGTGAACTTTATGTAACTTCTTTTGGATTTACTTTGTAAAAAGGTTTAAAACAGCTTTCATGTAGATTTTTAGGTCTTGCGCGTTACGACTGCTGACATGTGGTTAACTTCGATCATTTTTGATATTTTATAGACATTTTCGACGATGCTGTATCCACATGCGAGGTGCATCTCTAACGTCAAAAATACCCGAACGGAATCGACGAAACAAAAATTGTACGTAACTGGTTGTTACTGTCTTATATAGGACGATAAACACCTTTCACAATTTTAGCCACCCGGCTATCTTTTTCGCCGTTACAAGAGAAAAACTAAAATGTATCGAATTTTCTGTTTGTTGTCTTCCATTTTTAAAACCTTGTACTCGTAACTGAATTAATCAAACATAAAACCGCGAGAGGATATTTTAGTGTCAAATGTCACCTTTCCAAGGAGCATAAATCTGAAATTGTTTGATAGATACCTCACGAGATAGCGATCACTACAGACGTCTACCGAAAAAATAATGGATTACTTTTTCCCCAACCTAATATTAATCCTAATTAATGCTTGTAAGTAAAAACTAATTGTATTATTCATTTTACTTTTCAGTCTTGATGAAAAATCAATGCCTTTTAACGTCTGAAAAAAAGTATTATGGCCAACATGGGATCATGACTATGCAATTTATTATTAATTAAAATGCATCTAGTGTACAATATTAATATTCGCAGCACAAAGAGTAATCATACCATAAATTAAAAAATTCATTAGCTAGAACTACGAAAAATTATAACTCTTGATTTTTCTAAATGCGCTCATAACATTCGTTGAAGTTAATGTTTAGTATGACATTTCATTAGTTTTAAGAGAAATCTTTACCGAAATGCTAATTATATTGTTGTAGATAACTATTTGACTCATACATGTAAATTCATCTTCAAAATGTATGTAAATAAAAAAAGATATACTTTATATAATTTTAATAACATTGTTTGATATTAATTAATAATAATAATAATTAAAAAATTATTAATAATACTAAATAAATAATGTTACTTTAATAAAGATATTATTCAAAAGAAATATGGATAAAATCTGTAATTTCTGAAATAAAAATTATCAGGAAACACAGATTTTCCAATATTACATACAATTACGTATTCTTAATAAGAGAATAATATCCTAATCATACATGATTAATTGTTAATCAATAATTTTTTGATTAAAAAGTTATGATTAAAATCATCAAGTAATGAAATTAATATATTTTGTGCCTATAAAACCCTTTAATATACTCTTTTTTTATTTTTATATAACCATTTCGGTATTGTATTCACTTGCTAATAAATTGAATGAATGTATAATTTTGTTTAGTTCAGTTCTTATCGTAATAAATCTATATTATGTATTCACAATGTATCTGTTTTATACGAAAATGAAGATCATATTAATAATATGAATTATTTTTATATGCTTACTAATAATTTATTTATAAAAGTAGTTTGTACATATCACAAATAATCTTTCCCTAATTAAAGTCGAAGCTCAAAAGAAATATACGTAAAATGAAACTCTTTTAGTTTAGTTTTCTTTTTTTAAAAAAATATCACGATTTACAGTTTCTCATGAAAGAAGCTGAGCGTTCAAACATTATTTTAATTTTTTCATGTTTTCTACTTTTTCCAAAATAATTAAAATCGGCTATATTACAACATTTATTTGTCTCTAGAGAGAAAATAATTTATGCAACTGTCATTCTGAAGCGAATGTTAATTATACAAATGGAAAAAAAAATGTAATCATATTTTTAAGAACTGATAATAAGGACTGACATAATTGATTATATTCAACGTTCTTAATTAGATGACTGTCAACAAACATCTCTTACTCTTCGTAAATTAAAATACGAATATTCAAAAAGTTGTTAAATATTCTATTAAATATTTAGTAGATTCCAAGTACAGTGACAGTGAAAATAATTATTTTATTCAGAAGTAAATTGAAATCTAATTCATGTTTGCTATTTTTGATTTCTCTTAAAATGTTTTTATTTTTTATTATTAAGTGAAAAAATTGTGTAAATGTGAATTATAATTATATAGAAAAATTATGCGAATGGAATTTTAAAAATACATAAGCTGTTATCTTTGGCTAAGATGTTTATATTTTCAAAGTTTCTTTTTTTGGTTTAAATGCATTTTAGATAGTATAATTTGAAACATTTATAATTAAGGAATGTTTTTCATGTTTCCACAACAAATTTCTATAAAAGATCAATCTCTCAGGAGGTTTAATCGACATCGCTCTTCAGAGTGAAAGGTCCCAGGTTCGGTCCTAGTCATGGTTGAACTTGGGAAGTAGGAAGTTGAGTTGCTATCTCCTGCGATCGTATCTTTTGGAGTGGATGATTGGGTTCTATCCAGATTTCCACACTTGCAGTACCTGAACACAGCATTTATCTATGTAATGTTCTCCTATTTTGCACAGGCGGGGTGGACGTTAAAATGTCTCATGCCTTACGTCGTTGGTCAATCCACAACACAAAATATCAGTTGCTAGTTATATAGCATTAATCTTTGCTTGTAGCAAAGTAATATAATGGCTTTAACAGAGATTTAGAGGCCAGTATTGCTGAGTGATCGGTCAAGAAAATGGGATTCTGCTATTCGTGGACGTTACTGCTAATTTTACTAAATGATGATTTTGATTACACTTGAAATACCAGTGGTTAGTTTCCATAGTGTTTCATTTACCAAGTTTATAACTTCCAAAATCTATTGACAACACTTATTGATTAGTTTTTGAAACCTCATCTGCAAATGTAAGTTTTTATCTTCGGTTTTGCTAAATTTTTTCTCAACCCTTAACATTTTGTATTTGTTAGTAATATGCAGCGTTTTTACGTTGCCCAAAGGATTCTTTTTTTATACATCCACTTGGCAGTTATATGGACAGCGCTGTGGTTTACAATTCATCAATTAATAGGTTTGATTTCCAACTCATATAGAATTGCTTACAGTAGTTTCAAATCATTTTGAATTATAGTTCATGGTTAATTATGGAAAGAACTGCCACAGAGCATTAAACTTATAATCTTTTCGCCACATTTTGTGATTAAGAATGTTCTATGCACTTTATTGCAATACAAAAACTTTTCATCTATAAAAACACATTTCTAACACTGAAGCATTTTTAAGGAAAGCAATCCATAATTTAAACCCTGCTTACATATTCTCTTTTTTAGATTCTTGAAATTAATGCATAGCTTACACCCACATTGTTTATAAATATATTTATGTAATTATTTTCATGTAATTATTTTCAAACCACATTTCTCTCCTCATTTTTTAGTTATGCTTCTTTATTTTTTCTTTAAATTTAGTATGTATCATCAAATCAGGATTTCTTTACTAACAATAATTGGTATTGATTGTGGAAATCATTAACACAAATTATTGTTAACTATTTCAGTAACTATTCATAAGGACCAACTCATCTTGAATTTTTCCTTTATAATCTAATTCTTAAAAAGAGACTATTGAAGAAGCTGTTAAGAAATATTAGTAAAATAAATAACTTAACATTATTTCAGTTCTTGAGATAAACTATTTATAACGTAAATCAAAAGTAACATATTTTTTATTAATCATAGAAACTTAAAATTAGTTCAATCATATGTTAAAAGTGAAGATTTTCAATGTTAACATTAGCCTTAAAATACTTCTATAATTATTTATATCCTTAGCTTTTTAATTTTCATTATATAAATTGCATTTTTAATGACATATTCATAACTTTTTTTAAAATTTAAGAAATATAGCAATCTCCATTTAGAATATTATAAATGAATGCATTGTGTTATAATTTTCTAGTTATTTATCTTTAAAATTATTTAAGATAATTCTTATTATACTACTCAAGCTATCACCGTTGCATTAAAGAAGCAAAAATCCAAATTACTTGTATTCATTAAAACTTATTTCTACTTTGTATTCATTCTGCATTTTTTTATAGAACATTATTTATATTGTTGCCTAAGTAAGCTTGCACTTTGAAGTACTCACATGTTCTCAATGTGCCTTTCCAAAGACAAAAGAATGTTCTAAAGACAAAAGAATTTTTTTTAACTTCACGCTAGCTTTCGAAAGCGATCAAAAGCGTTGAAAATCTCTCATGAAATGTAAATCAAATAGTGTTACTCGCTAAACTAGAAAAGAAAAAAAAATAGTGCTTATAATCCTTATTTAGAGAAAGGAATTGAAACAAAAATTTTAAAAGAAAAATAATCAAAAAAGTTAGGCTTAACAATATCATTAAAACTAACCAGACAACCACTCTTTATTGGCAAGCCACGCTGCACTTCAGATATAACAAAAGCCAGAAGGGGAAAAGTAAATAAAAAAGGGAAAAGTTAACAACTAAAAATCCCTTGAGAATTCAAAGAACGAAGGAGAACATCTTTCTCAAAAGTATCGTTTCTCCTGAAAATATTACTGTGAAAAATGTACCCGAGGCGAGGTTGAACAGTTCTTAGAGTGAAATTGTGAAAAAATTCCTAGTTAGGGATAAATATCGTCAGAGGGTATAATCGAGGGGAAAAAATGTCTTACAATGAATTCTTTACGTGAGCAGCGACATCTGTCGTTGGGCAAATATTTATGAGCAAAATAGTTTCTTCGAATGATTTATTAGTTTAATGAGCTGGTTGTGTTCGTTTGTTCCTCATTTGTTCCACCAATTTAATTCTATTAATCTAATTTAGCTTTTAATTAAAAAAAATTTAAATCTTACGATGGAAAAGAAGGATTGATTTTAATAAATAATAAAATGAATTTAATTTGTAATTAAAATGTTGGTTTCTTTTTGTTTATAATTCCAGAGGAAAAAAATTTTTTATTCAAAAAATGCATGCCACAATTAAGAAAGAGCTTTTATATCATTAAGAATAAATAAACCTGGCGGCACTTGTAATATTTACTGTATTTTCAAGCTAAGTCAATTCTATTTAAGTAATATTAGGTTGAGGAAAAACAAATTCATTATTTTTACTTATATAACTTGCATTATTTTCAAACAAATTTATTACTTTATGTAACTTTTTTCACGTTCTCTTAGTATAAAAAGTTTAGAACAATTCTGAGGTTGATCTGGTTTGGGGTGATATTACGACTGCTAAAAAGAAATCAACTTTTTATATTAAAGCAAAATTTTTTTATATTTTATAGACAATTTCAACGATGATGCATCCATGCGAGGTTCATTTTTAACATCAAAAATACCTGCATTGAATCAAAGATACCAAATTTGCGCGTAACTGGTTCTTAATCTACACAAACACCATAAAATCACAATTTCATTCACTTAGTTTGTATTTTTACCTATATCAAAGAAAAATTGTAAAATCTGCCGAATTTTCAAAAATGTGCCTTTGTTAAATTTAACTTTTAATAATCCTTAACTCATAAAAGAATGGACCAAACAAAAAAGAGCAAGAGAATTTTTTTTAGTGCGAAATGTCATCTTTTGAACGAGCTAATAAATCTGAAATTGCTTGATCCATATGAGATATTGATCACTGAAGCTTTCTACAGAAAAATAATGGATAACTTTTCCCCAGACTAAACTATGCATACAATAACAAATAAATACAATTTTTTATCGCTTGCTATCACAATTTTACATCAACTCTTAATTTATGCATTCTTTAAATAACCTAATAAAATTAGTTTGTGTAAAATAAAAATAAAAAAAAAAACGCAATAACTACTTTAGAAGAATACTTGTTAAATAATTCCTAAATCTGTTTGTTTTAAATTCTTGGTGGTATTCAAAACTAATAAAATTATAAAATTCAGCTTAATTTTGAAATAAGCCTTTCATTTATAAGAAAATATATACGGTAATCAACCCTCATTAATTTGGTCTTCTTAAATGCAAAAAAGGGAGAAAAAGAAATAAAAATATCGTTTTCACGAATGGAAATAAAACAGAAGAAATCCATATATTTGTCAACATTTTAATAATTCATGATCATGAGTACTGTCTACAATGGAAAATTATAATAACACTTATTAGAAAAAGGTGGCAGCAGTTAATAAAAAATAAATAGAAAGCAAAAGGAAAAAAGAATTTATTTGTGAGTCATGATAATCTTGAACCTCACCCTCATCTCAGTGTTTTCCCCCACCCACTCTTTACACATTGAAAGCTACCCCCTCCCCCCAGTTTGATCTCCGGGAGACAATGGCAAGGGTACCCAACCCAGTCTTTCCGCCCTAGATATTATGAAGTTGCCATCAAGGAATCTCTTAAGAATACACCTGATACGCCCCGAACGGATCTTTACCATGTTACAGGTGCCATTTGGGTATTAGAAAAAGCAAAAGTAGTTGGGTTGCCATAATTGGCTACTTATCAAAATATTTACTCTAAAAATTAAACTTTCAAGGAAAATATTATCCTCGAAGTAAACATTTCCCTTTCATTGAAGTTCAAACAACACTGATTGCTTGAAAATATATTTTTTAATGGAGGTTAAATAATTATGATAGGTTATTTTGAAAATGATATAAGAGCTTATATATATATTTTTTATTTTTAAAAAGGAAATCATTACATTAGAGCAATTTTTCGTATTATTTGCAAAGGGAGTTATTACACAAACGAAACTTATTTCCATTAATCATTATGCTCTTAATGAGAAATAATTATTTGCTTATAACTTTTATTGAAATATAAATATTTGTACTCCTTTTCCAATATTTATTTAAAAAGTATTATAATTAATTATAATTATGTAAAATGCTGAAATCTGATTTGAATTATATCAAAAATTTCAGTCTAAATATTTAAATTAGATAATTTACATATAATTTTATTAAAAAAGTATTAAATAAATTTAATAAAAATTAAATAAATAAAGCGTGAATAAAAGTTTTCTTTCAGAAAATTTTACATTTCGTAAAAGCTACAAATACTCAATATTTTTGATAAAATTATTTAATTATAAATCATTTTTCAAATTATTCAATAAAAATATTAATTTTAATTCTATCAACATTGTTAAATATTTTTTCTGTTTTCTTTTCTTGTGAATGAAACAATCAAGTTATATTAGCATATTTACTTTACATTTAAATCAAATTTTAAAATATCTAGTGATAAAATATAAAATAATAGTTTATTTAAACACTGAGCTATATATATATATGGAAATCTCATTTAAAGTAATTTTAGTTTTATTTTATTTTCTCTTTTTTAATACAATTTTTATTTATATATTGTACAATTTTACATAACATTAAATATTAAGATAATGTTTTTGCTAAAAATTTTATTCTTTCTCAGTGATTGCTATTTAAGAATTCAATCTCGTTACATTACAATAAATAAATAAGAAAATTGGTGCATAAAAAATATATTTTAACTTTTATTTCATTTATTTTACATGCTTTAAAAATATTTAAATTTTTTTCAAAATTATTTTAGTTTATTGTAACATAATAAAAAAATAGAAACTGTAAAAATGCTGTAAAATTTGAATATACATTATATTTAACAATCTCAAAATTTACTGCAAGTAATTAGAGTTGGCTAGAAAAAAATCACGCCAAAAAAGAATTGCAGCAACCTTGAGAATTACAATGAAACCGAAAACGTACGAAGGCGTATCGCAAAATTCTTGAAAACGAATCCTCCTTCGCCTTCGGGGAGAATAGAACGCTTCGCATATGAGAAAATGAAGAGTAGTGAAACAACTTCCCAGTTTCGCTTATGCCTCTTGCGCCCCCCCCCCCTCCCCTACACTCTCCGTAAACATCACCCTCTATAATTTTCCGTTTAGGAAAGCGAGTAAAAATACTGCCCTTGATTATAATAATTATCGAAGGCGTGTGTACTCCACCAAACTATCGTTTTCGCCGCGAAAGCGAATAATTGATTGTCGTCTGCATCTTCTAATCGTTTTTTATATTTTTTTTCCTACCATCTTTTGTATTTGTATACCAAATTCTTTTAGATAAAGGAAATTAGACAGAGCTAGAAAAGGAAATAGTGCTGTTTTTGCCAAGTAAAAACTCATATTCGCGAAATCCTGGTTCACAAAACAATGACGCATTGATATTGAAACCTATGAGTTAGCAGGAAAAAAAAATTAAACCATATAAAAACAATTATTTAAAACACTAAAAGGAAAGTTCTTTATATATCGAGAATTCTCAAAGCTCACATAAAAAGAGCTCTAACGCTAGATTTACATTTTCACCTACACTATTTTTTTTGGGGGGTAGACATGAATTTTAAAATAGTAAGTTAAACATTAATATAATTATACTTATATTTTGTCAAATTTTATTTTTAGTTTTCTTATTAAATTTTTAAGTAAAATTAAAATTAATTTTTTTTAATTTATTATACATATATAT
>JAPDSC010025052.1:70155-81042 GCA_026290005.1 Latrodectus geometricus
ATATATATGTATAATAAATTAAAAAAAATTAATTTTAATTTTACTTAAAAATTTAATAAGAAAACTAAAAATAAAATTTGACAAAATATAAGTATAATTATATTAATGTTTAACTTACTATTTTAAAATTCATGTCTACCCCCCAAAAAAAATAGTGTAGGTGAAAATGTAAATCTAGCGTTAGAGCTCTTTTTATGTGAGCTTTGAGAATTCTCGATATATAAAGAACTTTCCTTTTAGTGTTTTAAATAATTGTTTTTATATGGTTTAATTTTTTTTTCCTGCTAACTCATAGGTTTCAATATCAATGCGTCATTGTTTTGTGAACCAGGATTTCGCGAATATGAGTTTTTACTTGGCAAAAACAGCACTATTTCCTTTTCTAGCTCTGTCTAATTTCCTTTATCTAAAAGAATTTGGTATACAAATACAAAAGATGGTAGGAAAAAAAATATAAAAAACGATTAGAAGATGCAGACGACAATCAATTATTCGCTTTCGCGGCGAAAACGATAGTTTGGTGGAGTACACACGCCTTCGATAATTATTATAATCAAGGGCAGTATTTTTACTCGCTTTCCTAAACGGAAAATTATAGAGGGTGATGTTTACGGAAAGTGTAGGGGAGGGGGGGGGGGGACGCAAGAGGCATAAGCGAAACTGGGAAGTTGTTTCACTACTCTTCATTTTCTCATATGCGAAGCGTTCTATTCTCCCCGAAGGCGAAGGAGGATTCGTTTTCAAGAATTTTGCGATACGCCTTCGTACGTTTTCGGTTTCATTGTAATTCTCAAGGTTGCTGCAATTCTTTTTTGGCGTGATTTTTTTCTAGCCAACTCTAATTACTTGCAGTAAATTTTGAGATTGTTAAATATAATGTATATTCAAATTTTACAGCATTTTTACAGTTTCTATTTTTTTATTATGTTACAATAAACTAAAATAATTTTGAAAAAAATTTAAATATTTTTAAAGCATGTAAAATAAATGAAATAAAAGTTAAAATATATTTTTTATGCACCAATTTTCTTATTTATTTATTGTAATGTAACGAGATTGAATTCTTAAATAGCAATCACTGAGAAAGAATAAAATTTTTAGCAAAAACATTATCTTAATATTTAATGTTATGTAAAATTGTACAATATATAAATAAAAATTGTATTAAAAAAGAGAAAATAAAATAAAACTAAAATTACTTTAAATGAGATTTCCATATATATATATAGCTCAGTGTTTAAATAAACTATTATTTTATATTTTATCACTAGATATTTTAAAATTTGATTTAAATGTAAAGTAAATATGCTAATATAACTTGATTGTTTCATTCACAAGAAAAGAAAACAGAAAAAATATTTAACAATGTTGATAGAATTAAAATTAATATTTTTATTGAATAATTTGAAAAATGATTTATAATTAAATAATTTTATCAAAAATATTGAGTATTTGTAGCTTTTACGAAATGTAAAATTTTCTGAAAGAAAACTTTTATTCATGCTTTATTTATTTAATTTTTATTAAATTTATTTAATACTTTTTTATGAAAATTATATAAACTAACTAAATATTAAAATTATCTAATTTAAATATTCAGTCTGAAAATTTTGATATAATTCATACCAAAGATTTCAGCAGTTTACATAATTATGCTTAATTATAATACTTTTTAAATAAATATTGGAAAAGGAGTACAAATATTTATATTTCATTATAAGTTATAAACAAATAATTATTTCTCATTAAGAGCATAATGATTAATGGAAATAAGTTTCGTTTGTGTAATAACTCCCTTTGCAAATAACACGAAAAATTGCTTTAATGTTTTGAATGTAATGGTTTCTTTTTTAAAAATAAAAAATATATAAGCTCTTATATTATTTTCAAAATAACCTATCATAATTATTTAACCTCCATTAAAAAAATATATTTTCGAGCAATCAGTGCTGTTTGAATATCAATGAAAGGAAAATGTTTACTTCGAGGATAATATTTTCCTTGAAAATTTAATTTTTAGAGTAAATATTTTGATAAGTAGCCAATTATGGCAACCCAACTACTTTTGCTTTTTCTAATACCCAAATGGCACCTGTAACATGGTAAAGATCCGTTCGGGGCGTATCAGGTGTATTCTTAAGAGATTCCTTGATGGCAACTTCATAATATCTAGGGCGGAAAGACTGGGTTGGGTACCCTTGCCATTGTCTCCCGGAGATGAAACTGGGGGGAGGGGGCAGCTTTCAATGTGTAAAGAGTGGGTGGGGGAAAACACTGAGATGAGGGTGAGGTTCAAGATTATCATGACTCACAAATAAATTCTTTTTTCCTTTTGCTTTTTATTTATTTTTTATTAACTGCTGCCACCTTTTTCTAATAAGTGTTATTATAATTTTCCATTGTAGACAGTACACATGATCATGAATTATTAAAATGTTGACAAATATATGGATTTCTTCTATTTTATTTCCATTGGTGAAAACGATATTTTAAATTTTTTTTCTTCTTATTTTGCATTTAAGAAGATCAAATTAATTAGGGGCTTTTTGATTACAGCATATTTTTTCTTATAAATGAAAGGCCTATTTCAAAATTAAGCTGAATTATTATTATTTTTTTTATTTTTGCATACCCTTGAAAATTTAAAACAAACTGATTTAGGAATTATTTACTAAATCTGTTTGCTTTTAATTCTTGATGTATTCTTATAAAATTATTCTTACGTTTTTTATTTTATGCAAATTAATTTTATTAAGGTTATTTTAAGAATGCATAAATTACGAGTTGATGTAAAATTGTGATAGCAAACGATAAAAAATTGTATTTATTTGATATTGTATGCATAGTTTAGTCTGGGGAAAAAGTTTTCCATTATTTTTGGGTAGAAATCTGCAGTGATCAATATCTTAAAAAGTATCGATCAAGCAATTTCAGATTTATTAGCTCGTTCAAAAGATGACAGTTCGCACTAAAAAAAAAAATTCTCTTGTTCTTTTTTGCTTAGCCCATTCTTTTATGGGTTAAGGATTATTAAAAGTTAAATTTAACAAAGGCACATTTTGGAAAATTCGGCAAATTTTACAATTTTTCCTTGATAAAGGTAAAAATACAAAATAGGCGAATGAAATTGTAATTTTATAGTCTTTGTATAGTGTAAGAACCAGTTACGCGCAAATTTGGTACTTTTGATTCAATACAGGTATTTTTGATGTTAAAAATGAACCTCGCATGGATGCATCATCGTTGAAATTGTTTATAAAATATCAAAAAATATTGCTTTAATATTTTTTGATATTTTATAAACTATTTCTGATTTTAGCTGATTTCTTCAAAAGCTGATTTCTTTTTAGCAGTCGTAATATCGCCCCAAATCAGATCAACCTCAGAATTGTTCTAAACTTTTTATACTAAGAGAAAGTGAAAAAAGTTACATAAAGTAATAAATTTGTTTGAAAATAATGCAAGTTATATAAGTAAAAATAATGAATTTGTTTTCCCCCAATCTAATATTACTAAAATATGATTGATTTCGCTTGAAAATACAGTAAATCTTACGAGTGCCGCCAGGTTTATTTATTCTTAATGATATCAGATTTCTTTCTTAATTGTGGCATGCATTTTTTGAATAAAAATTTTTTTCCTCCGGAATTATAAACAAAAAGAAACCAATATTTTAATTACAAATTAAATTCCTTTTATTATTTATTAAAATCAATCCTTCTTTTCTATCGTAAGATTTAAATTTTTTTTAATTAAAAGCTAAATTAGATTAATAGAATTAAATTGGTTGAACAAATGAGGAACAAACGAACACAATCAGCTCATTAAACTAATAAATCATTCGAAGAAACTATTTCGTTCATAAATATTTGTCCAACGACAGATGTCGCTGCTCACGTAAAGAATTCATTACAAGACATTTTTTCCCCTCGATTATACCCTCTGACGATATTTATCCCTAACTAGGAATTTTTTCACAATTTCACTCTAAGAACTGTTCAACCTCGCCTCGGGTACATTTTTCACTGTAATATTTTCAGGAGAAACGATACTTTTGAGAAAGATGTTCGCCTTCGTTCTTTGAATTCTCAAGGGATTTTTAGTTGTTAACTTTTACCTTTTTTATTTACTTTTCCCCTTCTGGCTTTTGTTATATCTGAAGTGCAGCGTGGCTTGCCAATAAAGAGTGGTTGTCTGGTTAGTTTTAATGATATTGTTAAGTCTAACTTTTTTGATTATTTTTCTTTTAAAATTTTTGTTTCAATTCCTTTCTCTAAATAAGGATTATAAGCACTATTTCTTTTCTTTTCTAGTTTGGCGAGTAACACTATTTGATTTACATTTCATGAGAGATTTTCAACGCTTTTGATCGTTTTCGAAAGCTAGCGTGAAGTTAAAAAAAAGTCTTTTGTCTTTAGAACATTCTTTTGTCTTTGGAAAGGCACATTGAGAACATGTGATTACTTCAAAGTGCAAGCTTACTTAGGCAAAATATAAATAATGTTCTATAAAAAAATGCAGAATGAATACAAAGTAGAAATAAGTTTTAATGAATACAAGTAATTTGGATTTTTGTTTCTTTAATGCAACAGTGATGGTTTGAGTAGTATAACAAGAATTATCTTAAATAATTTTCAAGATAAATAACTCGAAAATTAAAACACAATGCATTCATTTATAATATTCTAAATGGAGATTTTTTTTAAATTTAAGAAATAAAGCAGCTATGAATGTATCATTAAAAATGCAATTTATATTTATATAATGAAAATTAAAAAAGCTAAGGATATTCATAATTATAGAAGTATTTTAAGTTTATGTCAACACTGAAAACCATCACATTTAACATATGATTTAACTAATTTTCATTTACTATTATAATAAAAAATATGTTACTTTAAATTTGCGTTGTAAATAATTTCACATTATCTCAAAAATTGAGATAACGTAAAATTATATATTTTTACTGATATTTCTTAAAAATTTCTTACGTAGTCTTTTTTTTTTTTTTTTTTTTTTTTTTTTTTAAAAAATTTTATAATAAAAAAAAAACAAGATGAAATAGTCTGTAGGAATAGTTACTGAAATAGTTAACAATAATTTGTGTTAATCATTTCCACAACCAATACTAATTATTGTTAGTAAAGAAATCCTGATTTGATGATACATACTAAATTTAAAGAAAAAATAAAGAAGCATAACTAAAAAATGAGGAGAGAAATGTGGTTTGAAAATAATTACATGAAAATAATTACATAAATATATTTATAAACAATGTGGGTGTAAGCTATGCATTAATTTCAAGAATCTAAAAAAGAGAATATGTAAGCAGGGTTTAAATTATGGATTGCTTTCCTTAAAAATGCTTCAGTGTTAGAAATGTGTTTTTATAGATGAAAAGTTTTTGTATTGCAATAAAGTGCATAGAACATTCTTAATCACAAAATGTGGCGAAAAGATTATAAGTTTAATGCTCTGTGGCAGTTCTTTCCATAATTAACCATGAACTATAATTCAAAATGATTTGAAACTACTGTAAGCAATTCTATATGAGTTGGAAATCAAACCTATTAATTGATGAATTGTAAACCACAGCGCTGTCCATATAACTGCCAAGTGGATGTATAAAAAAAGAATCCTTTGGGCAACGTAAAAACGCTGCATATTACTAACAAATACAAAATGTTAAGGGTTGAGAAAAAATTTAGCAAAACCGAAGATAAAAACTTACATTTGCAGATGAGGTTTCAAAAACTAATCAATAAGTGTTGTCAATAGATTTTGGAAGTTATAAACTTGGTAAATGAAACACTATGGAAACTAACCACTGGTATTTCAAGTGTAATCAAAATCATCATTTAGTAAAATTAGCAGTAACGTCCACGAATAGCAGAATCCCATTTTCTTGACCGATCACTCAGCAATACTGGCCTCTAAATCTCTGTTAAAGCCATTATATTACTTTGCTACAAGCAAAGATTAATGCTATATAACTAGCAACTGATATTTTGTGTTGTGGATTGACCAACGACGTAAGGCATGAGACATTTTAACGTCCACCCCGCCTGTGCAAAATAGGAGAACATTACATAGATAAATGCTGTGTTCAGGTACTGCAAGTGTGGAAATCTGGATAGAACCCAATCATCCACTCCAAAAGATACGATCGCAGGAGATAGCAACTCAACTTCCTACTTCCCAAGTTCAACCATGACTAGGACCGAACCTGGGACCTTTCACTCTGAAGAGCGATGTCGATTAAACCTCCTGAGAGATTGATCTTTTATAGAAATTTGTTGTGGAAACATGAAAAACATTCCTTAATTATAAATGTTTCAAATTATACTATCTAAAATGCATTTAAACCAAAAAAAGAAACTTTGAAAATATAAACATCTTAGCCAAAGATAACAGCTTATGTATTTTTAAAATTCCATTCGCATAATTTTTCTATATAATTATAATTCACATTTACACAATTTTTTCACTTAATAATAAAAAATAAAAACATTTTAAGAGAAATCAAAAATAGCAAACATGAATTAGATTTCAATTTACTTCTGAATAAAATAATTATTTTCACTGTCACTGTAGTTGGAATCTACTAAATATTTAATAGAATATTTAACAACTTTTTGAATATTCGTATTTTAATTTACGAAGAGTAAGAGATGTTTGTTGACAGTCATCTAATTAAGAACGTTGAATATAATCAATTATGTCAGTCCTTATTATCAGTTCTTAAAAATATGATTACATTTTTTTTCCATTTGTATAATGAACATTCGCTTCAGAATGACAGTTGCATAAATTATTTCCTCCCTAGAGACAAATAAATGTTGTAATATAGCCGATTTTAATTATTATAGAAAAAGTAGAAAACATGAAAAAATTAAAATAATGTTTGAACGCTCTGCTTCTTTCATGAGAAACTGTAAATCGTGATAATTTTTTTTAAAAAAGAAAACTAAACTAAAAGAGTTTCATTTTACGTATATTTCTTTTGAGTTTCGACTTTAATTAGGGAAAGATTATTTGTGATATGTAGAAACTACTTTTATAAATAAATTATTAGTAAGCATATAAAAATAATTCATATTATTTATATGATCTTCATTTTCGTATAAAACAGATACATTGTGAATACATAATATAAATTTATTACGATAAGAACTGAACTAAACAAAACTATACATTCATTCAATTTATTAGCAAGTGAATACAATACCGAAATGGTTATATAAAAATAAAAAAAGAGTATATTAAAGGGTTTTATAGGCACAAAATATATTAATTTCATTACTTGATGATTTTAATCATAACTTTTTAATCAAAAAATTATTGATTAACAATTAATCATGTATGATTAGGATATTATTCTCTTATTAAGAATACGTAATTGTATGTAATATTGGAAAATCTGTGTTTCCTGATAATTTTTATTTCAGAAATTACAGATTTTATCCATATTTCTTTTGAATAATATCTTTATTAAAGTAACATTATTTATTTAGTAGTATTAATAATTTTTTAATTATTATTATTATTAATTAATATCAAACAATGTTATTAAAAATTATATAAAGTATATCTTTTTTTATTTACATACATTTTGAAGATGAATTTACATGTATGAGTCAAATAGGTATTTACAACAGTATAATTAACATTTCGGTAAAGATATCTTTTAAAACTAATGAAATGTCATACTAAACATTAACTTCAACGAATGTTATGAGCGCATTTAGAAAAATCAAGAGTTATAATTTTTCGTAGTTCTAGCTAATGAATTTTTTAATTTATGGTATGATTACTCTTTGTGTTGTGAATATTAATATTCTACACTAGATGCATTTTAATTAATAATAATTTGCATAGTCATGATCCCATGTTGGCCATAATACATTTTTTCAGATGCTAAAAGGCGTTGATTTTTTGTCAAGATTGAAAATTAAAATACTCAGTTATGAATAATACAATTAATTTTTATTTATAAGTATTTATTAGGACTAATATTAAGCAGGGTCACCAAAGAACTTCGAGAATCTGGGAAAAACAATTAAATTTTAGAAAATTCCAATTGTATAATTATTACTGCTTAATTATTTTTCACTGCTTATTTTTTACTTGAAGAATCTAGGATATAATACCTAAGCATTCTCTTATTTTGTGCTTATTATTGCATGTTAGATTAAAAAAATGACGTAACTTTTGACGTAATTTTACTAGTAAATCACACCATTGTCTTAAACCTTGTGTTTCTTCTAAAAAAATATAAGCTTTAGAGAACAATGTCAATTTTTATTTCAAAGTTTGATGGTAGATCAAGAGTATAAACTTTTATTTTCGGTGTCAGCCCATAAAATTCTCAAGCCATCATCAGTAATCAACTATGTATTTCTAACCCGAAGTTAAAACACAAAAACCAAGAGCAAAATGAAGATTGATTGATTTCACACAACATTATTTTTTGTGACACAATTTTAAATCACAATTGAACAAAATCAACCTAATGGTATTCACAGATAATACTCGAATAGATAATTTTTATATTAATAGTTAAATAGAATATACTCTCTAGATAAATCATCATTAGGATATATAGTAGCAGTTAAAACAACATATATTGAAACGAATTTGCATATTTATTTATGGACAAGTTAATTTACATTAGTTTCGAATACCGAAAATGTTTTATTTTAATTTTTCAAAATTTATATTTTGATAGCAAGATGCAATATGGGATTTATAGAGAAAGTTGTAACATTTAGAGAAATTTTAATCAAAATAGAACTTTGTCGAGAACACTGTATAAAATTCTGTCATCATTCGACTCCTCCTCTCATATTATTTACTTGTCCTTAAAATCGTTGTCACTAACATGGGCTAGGACGATATCGAGCAAACATTTCGGAAGTTTCCGAGCAGATAGTGACAAAACTGACTTGACGTGTTCCACACTCATTAGAGGATCTTTCATATAAAATTCATTACCCTAGCAAGAAGCCTAATTGATGCAGAAGCCTTCTTTTAGCATGTCAGGCCACCATAAACCATGCTAAAAATTCCTCCAAGGCAGTTAACCAATCAGAGAACTCGACTTCCTCCTTTCATTATAGGGCTCAAATCTCTTTGTTCTTCGAAGAGTGTTCCGTATTGGTACATCAGGACAGTGACAGTTATTGCTCCATTCATCAAATCAGGTGCAAGTTCGACGACGGGCCGCTGATTACGATTTTGATTTGCTCACTTCTTTTTTTTTTTTGTATTTTTCTCATAATCATTTTGGGAAATCGATTAATATCGTCTGACCTTGAAGTCAAATCGATTAAGGAAAAGTGATGCTTGACTTAAGGTCAAAGGTCTCAGTAACCGCAAACGATTTCCTATCTTTTTAGAGCTAGAAAGAAAATAAAAACTTTTTTAGGTGTGGTGGCGACTGCAATATCGTCTGCGTAATTTAACATATCTGAAGTTGGTTTTGAGTATTTTTCTTTATATGAATATAAAGCATGATATTTAAACTGAATTAAGAATTCTAACATGACGGTGAATTTTGGAAACGTAATAATTATTATAATTTAAACTGACTTTAAGGAAAGGTACTAAAATATTTTAAATATTTAAATAGGTTTCATGTTCTTAAGACAATAACCGAATAAATTATGAGATACACTATGAACAAATATATTGAATGATGTGCTTTTCCCCACATAAAATAGTACAGTTGGCAATATTAGATTTCCATAAATTGGCTTTTTAATTTTTGTAATTATATAGATTGTTTCGTATAAGACCGATTGAATTCTTTTCTTTCAGTTACAAAATTCTCAAAAATGCTAAAATTTTGAATGATTTAAAAAATCATCTTTCAAAGTATTTCTTGCAGTGCATTGATTTAAAGATTCAACCATGTAGGGAATTTTAGGAGCGTTAGAATTATTATAATTTAAAACTGACTTTATTTTCATTCGTATTCAGCTTTAATTTGGTATGTTTTAAGTGTTCAGTAACCAAAATTTCTTTTCAAATTAAGCATGACGGCTTTTCATTTCCCTCATAATTATAAAATATAAAACCAAATTTCAAATACGATTTGACATATTTTTCATTTTGTTTGTTATTTTAACTGCGCTTGTAGTTAGGTACCGGAGATGACTTTCCATTGTTTTCTCAATGTTTTCATCTCGTTTACCAAAACTTATTTAAGCTCTTATCCTTAATTCGAAAAAGTATATTCTTAAATTATTATTGAGAAAGAAGGGAGCAAGTTTAAAATAACTAAAAAGAGTTGTGTACTTACTGATGAAATACACGCGCATGACGCTAAAGAATACTTATTTTAGCGGTACAATTTCTCTGTAAATATATTCGAAGAGAAAGGGTGCTCAAATGCATGGAGACAATCGGTATAGACAATGGCAATATCGCTGAAAGCGATGTGAAATCCTGAAATCATGTGATACCAAAGCGCGCGCGCACACACACACACATATATATATATATGTTACCGTGAAAGTCCGAAATCTGGAGAATGTCGACATTCGCTGGTGAACGTCAACATTCACGTAGTCGCTTGGTGTATGTCCGAAATATTTGCTAGATATCCTCATTTCTCACTTACACCGGCAAATGTCGACATCCACAATGCACTAATGGTGAATCTTGAATATGCGTTTCATCTCTCCGTATCCGGAGAGGAGAAATGCAGATTTGCATTTTCTTATCTCAATATTTCAGGCGTGAAAAACGTCACATGTGTGACGTAACTTATCGCCTCTCTTAGAAAGGAAGAGTGACCAATCACGGTGAGTAGAGGAAGTGTAGAGGATTTTTAACCCGCGGGACAAACCTGACAACAAACAAATTAAAAACAAATTAAATGCT
>JAPDSC010025061.1:0-20519 GCA_026290005.1 Latrodectus geometricus
GACCAAAATATCTCTAACGAAGTAACAAAAATTTCAATTTTTATTTGAGTATTCTATCGGTTTAAATTTCATCTAGATAAATCTGAGAAAAGATTAAGACAGAAAATAAAATGACCATTCATAAATTTATTTATTAAAAAACTATAATAAGTCGGCTACTTAAAGCATAATTTGATATAAGAATTGATTTAGTGAAAAGTATTTAATTTAACTTATTACAGACAATATTTTTTTGACTTTACCAAGTAATCTTACATTACAATCGTTAAATAATAACTTTTAAAATTTAGCCCAGGATTTGGTTTTGTTTTTCAATATATGATATTAATGTATAAATATCTTATCAACTACATGTATCTAACAACTACTTAACAATTGCACACTATAGGAAATAATTAAGTGAATTTTTTAAATAATATTTTCTATTTCTGTTAATTTAATGGGTTTTTTTAAAACAGCCTTCTTTAGAAATAATTAAAATTCTATAACCCACATAAAAATCATTTTTATGTAAATTATCACTATTATGAAATAATTTTTATTTAAAACTTTAAAACATTTAATAATTTTTTTTACCAAAAAATTTAATCAACAAAATGTTTCTTATAAAATAGCTCACGCAGTCTTCAATTGATAATTTATTTTACCATTCATCAAAGTGGTTTCTTTCCTAGCAATGTTAACGAATTTTATCAGATCCATCTCGATTTAGTTAATCATGAATTATATTAGTTAAAATTATACTAGTTATTTTTTCAGGTGTCATTTTTGCAATCAAGTTTTGCTTAATTTAACACTCAAATAACCAATTATGAAAATTTTCAATCATCAATAACAATTTGTCTTACTCCATAAAGATAATAATTCATTATGTATAAGAATTTAATTTGGTCATATGCAATTAAGTAAAGAAATAATTACTTCGGATGCATGTAAGCTTACAATACGATTGAAATTATTGTTCCAATTATATTCTAGGTAAGCATCTGATGTACATCTTTAATTATATCAAACTCATTTAATATGACTCAATTATATTATCATATTTGAAAACTAATCATAATTCATTTATTTTAATATTCAGATAATTATAATGTGATAATAATGTGATCAGATAATTTCTCATAAATCATGGATAAGTATGATTTGACTACAAGTATTTAAAATGTCCAAAATGGTACACAATTTATAAAAGAAAACTACAGACAAATGAAAGTTAAAATGAAAAGATTCATTCAAGTACATGTCACATTATAGATAAATTTAGCAAGGTAATGAAACATTAATTAAGATTACATGAAAATTTGTGGCAACATTTGTGTTCATATTTATGAATCTCTAATTCTGAATATATTGAAATATATTACTTTTGGAAATGCAATAAATAAAATGCACACCCTTAATATAAATACATTTATTAATATCTAGCATGATTAATTTTTGTTAAATACAAGAAAAATGACATAAAATTTTACATAAACAGTATGCATATCGTTTTTTTAATATTATTATAAGCTAATTTTTAAAATGACTTTTCATTTCAACTTGCTAAAATATTTATTTCTTTTAGATTGTATTTAGTTTTTTTTATAGAGATGAATCCCTTAAGTAGTTATTAGTGATATTCGTTTTAATAAAGTATTACATTAAAAACTTTTTTTTATTTCTAATAGCAGGCATCGAGCAAGTAAGTACATTAGTTCATTTGCCGCAACAAGGCCGGAAACTGATACTCATTTTATCGTTACCCGGTTGACACCTGTGAATCAAGTCAAGGAGGTACGAGTAGCAACGCCCACGCTACACCACCACAAACCCGTTTATAGGACGGGCCATATTCATCCATCATCTAAGGAAAGAATAAGAAACAGAGAGAGAGAGAAAGAGAAAGTACATATATGCCTGAGCCGGGATTCGAACCCAGATTCTCCCCATCCTTAGTCAGTTACGCTAACCTCTAGACAGGTTGGGCGGCAACATTAAAAACTACTTTACACCACTTTGAAAATGAAAGATTACTTTAATTTTAGAAGTTTTAAAATTTCAAGAAAATGTTTTATGAAAGTAACTGAATAATTTTTCCTTATAACCCTAAGAGAGATATTTATGTGCTTTCATATGCAAAAAGAACAAAATGTATATTTAGCAAAAACCTTAACATTTAGCAAATAAAAAACATAAAAAATAAAATAAGTAATTTTAAATAATCTTGCATATGAAAAAAGGGGTTTATCGGGTTAGTTAGTTCCACGTAAAAACGAAATACCAACTTGACAAAATATAATTTTGTCAAATTTAAGTAACATTTAATACAAAATAAATAATATTTACAAAATAATTCTCTGTAACCCTACCAATAATTTAGTTTATAACGTTTCTAGTAAACTTTTGGGATTCCAGCATCGCTAAATTTAAAGAAAATAAATTTCTGAAGTTTAAAAATATATAAATAAGAACTAAAATGAAAAAAATAAACGCGGAAATCCATAAATCTAGCTATAAGAAAAGGCAGTCCATAAAATCATTTCTCCTATTACAAAATCTCACATATCACCTTTCCCAACACACCAATTTCAAAGTTCATTAACAAAAGAGCTCTTGATTCAAGCTCTGATAGCGTGCTAATGAGAAATTGTAAAGAAAGGCTTTAATGTAGTCAGCGGAGCGTGTATTGAACTTTCACTATCTCTTGCTTCTAACTTCCAGATCCCATTTTAATTGACCAGCAAAGTCGGAGGGAATTTATTGCAGCACTTTTAGATGTAGTTTCTGGATTCGTAATCGAGCGGGTTTGGCCCGATTTCTTCGCTTAAAAGCTTCGCATTTAGTTTGAGCTGTCTGAACGTGAAGAACGGAAGATTCGAATTGAGATGTGTGTCAGTTGAGTGTTCCATTGTATTGAAACAGTTAGTATCTTGAGTGAAGGAAGAAAAGATTGGAATACTATGTAGTATCGCTTAAAGAGTAATAATGGCTGTTTAATGGCAACCATTGAACTCTAATGCAGAAATAAAGTTGAAGATAAATCAAAGCTTTTCTGTGGAACGTAACGATACTTATTTAATATGCAAAATAATCTATTAAAACTGATAAAAATGATACCGTTTTAGATTAAAAATACAACCAAGCCATTTTCTACATCATCAGCTTACAAAACTGCTTAAATATATAAGCTTGCTTTTATTTCATAATGAAATCTCAGTATCCTTTAATAAATTCCACTTGGCATGAATGCAATTGTTTAATTAGTGATTTGATGATCCTAACATCTACTATGAATCTAACGCAAAAATAATTATTTAGAATGAAAATATATTTTTAACGAACAGTTTTAAAAAAATTTCAGTAATTAGAATTGATGAAATTTTTAAAATATAAATATCACAAGAATTTAGGGTCATCAATATTTGCAATTATTGTGATGGTAAAGGGTATGTAAATTAATTGATTGCAAAGAAATAGTGAAAATTAAATTAATCGGCACCATTTATTGAAAAGACATGACATCATTTTTAGGGTGATTAATATCGGCAAAACATTGCAACAATATTAAAAAGAGCTTTTAGAAGAAAATTTTCTGAGTCGATAAACGTAACTCAAAATTAGAATCCAAATTTCATTTAAATATAATGTTATGAATTTATAATAATAATGTTATAAATAATAATGTTATGAAAAATTTTATGCTATATAATAATAATGTTATGATAATATGCCAATAATAATGTTATGAATTTATTTTACATCTCTAAACGAAAACATTTAACTAAGTGTGAAGCTACAATTCCAGGAATTTCATGAATCCTGAAAAAATAGGATATTCTAAAACATGAATCAGCCTCATTTTGATTCGTTTCAAATTATTAAAAATATTTTAATTTTTTAATTTTTTAATTATTAAAAAACAAATTATTAAAAATTTAAGCTAAACTTTCAATAAACATTTTCTTATTTACATTTAATGATACCTTTCTACGAAGAAATAAATCTCTGCTTAAATTAAGGTAATTTTTACTTGTTTTGATTTTAGATGCATTGTTGAATTTAATTTATAATTAATTTAAAATTATATCATTGTAAATGTTTAATTGACAAAGATTACACATAATAGAATAGTATTATCTAAGAATATAATCACATAGAACCATACCACACAGATTTCAATAGAATCAAATGAAAGTCTCTTTCAATCGATGTTTTTAATTTCTTATAAATTATTAAAATGGACCTTTATATCGTTTAAATATTCTTAATATTTTAAATAAATATATTTCATAAATAATAAAATTTAATATAAAATTTAATATTGTTACTATATATATATATATATATATATATATATATATATATATATATTTAAATAAGCAGCAGTATTGTCTAAAATAGAAAAATATTGATGGTGTAATCTACATTACATTATACTTCATTACTTCATTCATTGTGCTAAATATTTTAATCTGACATATGAGAAAACTTTCAAGAAAAGACAAAGACGTGCATTAAAAAATTTAACCTTACTTAAAATTGGAGAAAAAGTTGAGGTATTTATGAATATCATAATCAATATTCCTTTTCAAATTCGTAAGAAAAACATCTATATTAGTTAAAACAAATACAGAAATCCCTTAAAAAGATCGATATTTTTTAGAAACTTAGGTGATAAAGTGAAGTTTCCAAAAATAATTGATGTAGAATATGTACAAATGAAAGTAGATACTGTAAATTAGAAACTTAACAAGTAATTATACTTTACAATAAATGCAATAATTACTTGTCATTGGAAAAAGTATAGTTAAAGGAAAGATTCTAAAATATTTTATTGGTTTTTTTTCATGCAAATTATAAAAAGAAACATTATATTTAAGAAACAGTTGAACAAACTAATACAAAAAATGTGGTTTTTATAATCTTTGATTTTTAAAATTTGGACGCTAAAGTTTGTGAAGTTGAAAAAAATATATATATTGGCGACTTTTTTAAAATTGATTACACAATAAAATAGCCTTACTTATTTAAAATAATTTAAGCTGAAAATTTTAAAAAATCGACATTTTGGAACACATATTTTTAAAATAAAATAATTTAATTTATTAAAATTTAATTATTTTTTTGAAATAAAATTAATAATAAAATTTAAATTATTAAACTTTAATTATTTTTTAAAATTAAGTTAATAAGAAAATTTAAAAATTTTTACTATATAAAATTCATTAGGGATTTATATTTATAGCAAATGTTCTTTCAGAAATCTTGTGTTTTTCTATTTCTTTCTTTGTCTTTAAAATGACATTAACTGTTGTTTTAAATTAAAAAATCTAAGTATGCAATAAATTCGAAAATTTTATTATATCTTGCTTTTAGAATAAATTAAACATAAATCAGAGTAGTCTCGGTTTAACCATGAAACTTCTTTTTAAATGGTCTAAATTTAATGCAGAATAGCAGTTTTTAAACTCCTAAAACATCGTAAAATATTTAAATGAAAGCCATCTGGCGGTTTTATTAGAAATTTTACACCTGTTCGTAAAATTATGAATTCTTACGAATCCTCACAACATCGCCGACTTACGAAGCATGAAGACTATCATTAGTGCATGAAATGTTTTTTAAAAAAGTAATTAATTTTTACGATTTTTTTCGAACTAAATTATTCAACCTTACAATATTATGCAAGATATTGCAAACTTTTAGCGCAATCGTACATAATATTATGGGTGATGCAAGAAGCTTCATTTGTTTTTAAAAACAGGTTGTAAATATTTAAAAACATAAAGCTACATACTTTTTAATTTATGATTATATTTGATCGTAATTTTCTTAACACATATCTTCTTCTTATATTGGTTAGAAAATTTAAAAAGGATAGGCAATTTTTATATATATTTAATATTGTTTACATAATAATACTAATTATAAAGAATTTTATTTTTTACATCTCTTAACACTATATTTATTAAAGAAATAAATGAATTTAATAAACCAAAAAATATTTTTAAAGTTTCATGCTTTTTATAACATTTAAAAACTTGTAATTTTTTATAAAATAAATTATATTTTTATAAAAGGTTTTTTATAATATTTACTATTTTATTTCTAAATATTTCTTTAATAAAAAGTTAATTTTATTAACAAATGAAGCAATAATCTATAAGTAATATATAAAAATAAAAATAAAACAGATATCTTAATGAAATAAAGTGTAACATTTTTAAAAAAATTTTAAAATTAGGATTTACACTTACAGATAATCATCATAAGGCAAATTTTCAACGATTTCATTTTTATGTATAATTATAAATAAAAAGTTCCACAGCATTATGTATTGTTTTGTTATTTGTTAGAAAGACAAGATGAATATTTTCTAAACAAAAAAATGTATAGCTCCATATTTCTCATAATTTATTTGATCGATAGTCATTTTATTAATAATATGTTAAAATAGTAAATATTAATAATAAAAAAGTTGCTTGAAATCATGTAGGATAATGATTGAAAGTAGGAAAAATCTTAAGATTTCCCAAACACAAATGGTAAAATAACTAAAATAAAAATATTACGAATAAAAAATTAAACAATATTAATAAACAATATTGGTAATGAGAACTTAAAAATTATAAATTAATCATTCAAATACGTCATTTTAATAAATCATTTAATAGCACATAACATAATAATTTATAAATATATTAACAAAACATAAAAGTTATATAAATATTTTAGCAAATTCTAAAGGCACTTTGGGTACAAATGAAAGTGTTATAAATATATCCCAACTCTATATTTCAAAGGAATTTATTTACTAATGTAAAATCAGTATGTATTGTTAAAAAATTGATTTCGTAAATTTGGTAAAAATACAGAGATTAATAACTAAATTTACGTATCAAATGTTAAAGTTTCAAAAACTGACATAAAAGTTTTCTTTAATGAGAATGGTACCTTAATTAAACTTTTTGTTTTATTTAGTATTTTAAAACTGCTTTCAGCAATGACAATTTTCATTATAACGTTTCTATTAAAGTCTATTCTATTTATCTCTATTCTGTCTATTGTAGTCTATTCTATTATAGTCTATTCTATTATAGTTAAAATAAACAGGTTTATTGCTATTCATATAAATATTAGTAAGCTAGTTAATAAATGGGTTACCAAGTATTTAAAAAAATCATATAGACATCTTCTATGTTTATGTTTTGCATGAAAATAATATGAGATAAGAGACAAATGTCAATCACAAAGTTGTAGAGCAACATTGATTTCGTGCAAAAAAGCACTTTGAGAGCATTAATACTAAAAATAAAAAAAAACATAAAACACACTCACATATTTACTTGGTTGTGATATCCAAAATTTTAAAGTTTTAAGGATATAATTCAAATGAACCTTCATAAACTCTGAACCATGATACGAGTAAATTTTTATTCAGAAAATGACAAGTTTTCATTTTACACATTTTGGAATGCCACAGATTTGGATAAAGCAACCAGAAAAATCTAAATTTTAAATGTCATTTTCTTAGTATTTGGAAAATGTCTGATACATTGGTATTACTTTACAGCATTTATTAGACATTTTTCATTCAACTCATACTAATTTTAAAGTTTTCAATTTTCAAAATTTGTCTTCATAGGTTGGGGTGGGTTTGATTGACATTCTAAGATCAATTTTTGAACTACATTTCTTTTGAACTACAATTTAAAAGGACTCCGAACTATTATTTTATACGATATCGAACTTACGAGTCATTAAACTGAAGGCCAAAGCACTAATCATTCAGCTAATAGCTCGGCTTTTAGCTCTTGAACTTGATGATAAAAAATATTTGGTGTGATAAAGCATTAAAATATTTTAAATATATATTTATTATTTAAATATTAAGAAAGTACTTAATAAAAATTCTAAAGATTTCGAGATCTTATTTTATTTTAATGCCTATTCCATGCTTTGTATTAAGAGAATACAGATTTCATAATGATTTGGATAATATGGAGACTTGTTATAGAATTTGGGAAATCTAATTTTACTTTCATAAAATAAAAATAATTTTCCTCTTCTTCTACATCAATTTTGTAGTTTGTGTTGAAATGCTATCTTCATTTCAATAGAAACGTTTTTACTAGATGAGTTCAAAATTAAATTCAAATGCTAAATATTAATTTGAAATTAAATTCAATCAACTATGCTGCATTTTAATTTCATACTAATCTCAATCCTACCCATGACCCTAATCATTAACAAAAGATGTGCATTATCAACAAAAGACTCATTAAAAATTCACTATTTTTTAACCTAATTCTAACTCTAAGCCTAACTAAATAACTAATTTATTTTCAGAGGTCAGTGTGTGCTAACAATTACTTTTGATAAATGAAACAATGTAAATGAGTTCTGATATCAAGTTAACTAGTTTCAGCATTAAGTAGCTTTATTTTTCGATTGATTTTCATAAATATGCATTGACAGCTATTTTTCTTATAAAGATTCCGTTACGAAATAAAACCATTTTTATTTCAAATAGAAAGCTGATTTTCCCATGAATTACTAGCCAAAATATTTGAGACACAATGTCTATTATATTAACTATTTAGTCTAACATCAAGGTTGTCAGTTTTAGATTGTTATAACTGTCTTCTAGCTAACAATATTCTTTTAATGCAAATCGTATTCCATAAGGCATTGTCACAATATTTTTATATAAGGATCTATTATCTATAAACCAATTATCAATATCAATTATTTATAAGCTTGAAAAACATGATAAAAACTGATATGCGTTTATACCTCTTTTGAAGGTTACGTAATTTTATTTTAAAAGAAAACCTTTTGAATTTAGATATGTGCTTCAAAATCTTTTGGTAAGCATCAATTCTATTAAATTATAAGTTAACTATTTTTATTCATTTTTGTCAATTTGCTGTCAACAATATTAAATGAGGTGTTGGGAAACATAAATCTCAGAAAAAAAATATGAAATATCCATACCTATAAGTGAAATAAATTGTAATATTTCATGTTAGTGATAAACTAATATAATCTAATATGCTTTTTCATGTGGTAGATTTTAATAGAAAACATGTATACATATTTCCAAGAATCAATGTGATTTGGAGAAATAAGTTATTTACTGTTTACTCAGCTTTGCTCAAAATGCTGATTTGCGCCACAAAATAAATCCCAAGTATGGATCAGTTATTAATAGATTGAAGAAGGCGATAACGTTAGATAACTCCCTTTTATTGCGGAGTTATTAAATATTGAAATCAGGGTTTCTTTCATAAGTATTTCAATTCAGCAGATTATAGGGAAAAGCTTAAATACATTCACTACAATAGGCAAAAACAATATCTTTCAAAGATAAAAAAAATCAATAAATATAATTATTTTTCTTTTTAAAAGAGATAAACGTTCGGGATGTAAAAAGGAGAAGTCAATATCGTTACATATATTTTCTATACCGGTTACGAAGAGATGAATATTTTGAAAGAGGGAAAGAAAAGACAAGCACTATACTTGAAAACTAGCTAAGTTTCGTAATAGTGATACATTGTGGCACAAGCAGCTTTTCAGTGAATCCAAATCAACATTAATTACGATTTAAATGAATGAAATCAGTAACCAAAATGTTGAAAGTAACATAAGCCATCTATTAAGATAACTGGAAACAAACGTAATATAAGTTTGGTTCTATTCTTGTATATTTTGAATTGAATGCAGTTACAGACTTCAATTCAACTTCAGACAAAAACACTCAGCGTACAGATATAATAAGGGTTTTATTTATATAGATCATAAATTTATGGTAATCAATTTAGTACCCATTGCCAATTAATAAACAGGCTATTCAAATTTGCATGGTTAATGGTTGTAGATCTGTCAAATGTTGAAGTTATTAGCATCTTCAATATGTGGTGTGTCCACTATTAGTAGAAAAGATATAAGCCAAATAATTATAATGAACACTCTTAGATTTCACATCACAATTATTGTGATCTGTATTTTAAGTAAATATCTATAGAAACGCACTAATATTATTTTTCCATATAACATAAACATGTATACAAAGTATAAGCTAAAAAATTCATTTTGTGTATTTTTATCCCCCTTTTTGAGAAAGAGTTTTTAGTATTTGTGTTACATGTAATCATTGTAGAATTGAAAAAGAGTTAGGAGACTTTTCAGCAAAAAAAGTTTCAAAATTTAATTGTTAATATTAAAATATTGTTGCACATCCCTAGTAAATGTTTAACATACGTTTAAATAGAAATATATTAGTTTTTATGTAATAGAAACATGTAAGACCATATATATCTACAAGCATTCTAACTATTGCTTGTATAATGAAATACATAGATAGGGGAATTATACTTTTTATACAGCAAATAAATAATCATGTTAATTCATCGTAATATTTAATATAATTAATTTATAACAACACGTTTAATTAAATTTATAAAACTTTGAAATACAAAACTTCCTAATAAATAAATTTTATACTATTTACTAAATAGCTATGTTGTATGGTTAATAACCAGTTATACACCTTCAATGCTTTTTAATTCATATCAAATTATCAAAAATACAGATAAGTTTTGAAACAAGTCAATTAATCTAATAATATTTTCTATTTTCCTTCCTTTTAACTATTACGTTATTGTAAAAGAAATATAAAAAGTAATCTAGTTAGTTATAATCTAAGAAATAGTTTGCTTGAAATCAATGTAATATTGACGGTTTTAATAAATTTTTCAATCAATCATTACCTAAAATGAAAACATTTCAGTTAAAGTTTGCGCCCACAGTTGTAAATTTTATTACATAATTTGGCAATCGGTATAAAAGTTGTTTTAAATTATTATATAAATAATAAAAAAAGGAAAAAGTTATTTAACTTTCGTGATCATGATAACAGATCATTAGGACTGTTTCCCAATAATTTTCCGTGTGGGAAAGCAAGGTAAGAACTGAAATTAAAAAATGTTTTTCAAAACAAGAAAGATTTGAGATCCATTAAAGGGATACGCCTTGCAATTTTCATTCTGATGGTTTCAATAAACAGCTTTGACATTTTTACTCTTATTTCTTCTTGCTGTCGTAAATTGCCCAATAGTTACTTCAATAAAAAAAGTCACGATTTTTATAATAAAAGTTTTTAAACTTATTTGATTCAACTGAAGTAAATTATTTATGTATAAAAAATATTTATTTTCTATAACATTAAAAAAATATATAATAGTTGATTTTAGAGTTATTTTTGTAATAAATAGTACTATCATATAACTTGTGAATAACAATAAATAATGAATAAAAAAGTTAGTTTTATAAATATAATTCTAAATCTTCTTTTGACTACGAAAGCTTGTCAAAAGATTTAGAACTATTTTTAAAATTTTTTTACAAAAGAAGTAAAATGAAAATCATATGTCTTAATATTTTTATTCCTGAATAATAAAAAAGATCCCAAGTTAAATAATAATTAAACTTGACAGTTTGACGAGCAGAAAATACCAACACATAACAAGTTCTTCATTGTTGTTCACTTAATTGAGTTTGTAATATGTAAGCAGTCTAGTGCACATTTCCAATCATTCGCTGCAGAAACATAAAAGTTGAACCAATTATATGAAAAAACATTTTATAATAGTTAGTGAATGCCTCATTAAGTTTTGTTACCTCTAACACTAACTTTTTCATCAATATTTCATTGTCATATATTGTTAGTTTCCAAAATTGTTCAAACTTTCTCGACAACCTTAATTATTCAAAAGCTTTATTACGACGTTGATCATTTTTAAGCAGCCGCTTTCATTGATTTTAAGTTTATGATATCTTTTATAAAGCAATTTATTGGCTTTTTTCCCCGAGTATGTGTGTACTAATTTTATCAATTATTGAGAATTATGTACATGAAAAAAGGATTTATCGAGCATGTTTTCTAAAAAATGAAAATTTGACTAACGAGAAATCTACTTTTGTGAAAGAGCTATTTCTTAATGTGTTCTATTTTAAAGTCAGTTTCAAAATTATTTGAGTTTTGTTTGTCATTTGTAATAAAGGGCAAATAGAAAGTTATATTTGATTTCATAAATACTATATGTACGCATATACTGTTTATGAATTATATTTATATATTCGGAAATTGTTTAATATTTGGAGCAAATATAAATAGAATAAAGCAATCATGTAAGATTATTTAAATATAGCAAAAAGATAGATTATATGACCAGTATACAAAGTGAAGTGTACAAGATGAATCAATTTAAATGAATATAAATGAAGTACCAACATGGCCAGTTTCATCAGGGAGTGTTGGCCACATTGATACAACGTATGGCTTTTTTGCAATGTCTGAAAAGTAATGTATAAATTAAGGCATTACAACCCAAAGCTGTACCTATAAAGTTTTACATCTAAGAAATAACACAAGAAAAAGAATTAAAGTTGCCATAAATACCAAATTTCAAATCGGTAATATTCCAAACAAATAAAGCGAAACATAAAGACAAAATCAACTTTGCCAATGCAATATACCAAATTCCCAACCTGCAAAACCGCAAAAATAAAAAGCAGAAGTGAAACAAATACCTAAATTAAAAGATTAAGTGTACACACTATTGGCATTTCAAACTTCTTATATATATTATATGAATATTCATTTTATAGTGGTTCTGTTTAAGCTGCTTGCATTGTCATACTTATAAATCTTGTATTTATTTAATTCGCATTAAGATTTTTATAACTAGACGTTATATACACTTACATATACATATACACACATATCTATCTATCTATATACATATATAATGCCTAGTTATAAAAAGCTTAAGGGGAAATATCTACATATAAAATTCCTATACATACATATATTTAATTAGTATATATTATAAATAAATATATATATATATATATATATATATATATATATATATATATATCATATAAAGGCAAATAATGTATTTCAAGTGTATTTAAATGTAATATTTTACGTCTAAATATTTCAACATAAAGCAGATGCAATAGTTTAAAGTTGTAAACTCTCTTATTTATCCTCTTAAAATTTCATTTATTTGAGATTTTTATGAACATAAAAACCATATAGTGAATTTATGAAAAAATTATGAAAAATTAATTAATGAAAAACCATGTAAACATTAAATGAAATAACAAAAAGCTCAAAAGATTTAGCAAACCAATGTTTTCATGGTCAAATAAAATTTACAAAATAAATTTGCTCTTGCATAATCGGCGGACTAAGTTTGCGAATAAATGAAATATTTCAAACAGCATGCATTAAAAAAAAAGAAATTATTCAAATTCTACTATGATTAGGAGTGAAAGCATTTTTTCTTGTAAATGAACACAGTTAAAAATCTTAACTGAAGAAAATATACTTTTTCGTATAATAGGCAAGTTCTCTAACACAAAACTATTTTCACAGGTTATCTTACAATCACAAATAAATTTGAAGAGAAATACAGTTATTACAAATACCACATAATGACTTTTCTGAGACAAAGAAAAACTTCATCAACAATCTTCTTGTCCTCATTATTACTCAAGCTTAAGCTCATGAATATCTTATCTTCCCTTCCCAATTCGAGCCTCATTTGAATTCATTACACGAAAAGTTATTCTCTTATTCTTTGTGTTTTCTTTCATTTCGAAAGTATCATACTCTTTCCGAACTTTCTATAATTTGTAATACGGGGAAAGTTCCACCATCACTCCAAGCTCTTAAGCAACCATTCTTGACCATCGAGTATACTTTACAACTGTTCATTTATGTATCACTTTGTCTGCGGAAATTCAACGTCCGAGGACATTGTTGTTATTCAGTTAAAAAGATTATTGTTAGTAGCATTTATGATGATGAATATTTGTTTGCTTAATGCAAAGTTATTTACATTTTTGTCATTGAAGTTTGTAACAATAGTTTCCACATAACATTTTACAATTATAAGACATATTATCGGAAAAAAAAAGAAATATATCTGTATGGATTAATTTCAGTCTTTGCAAATTAACAATGAGAAAAATAGAATGGATGGAATTTTATCAGTATTAATGGGTGTGATATTTTGTTAATAACACTTCCGTAAATGAAGCTAGAAGCCTTAAGTATACTTGATTTACGCTGTCGAAATACTTTTTAATTAAATTTTATTAATGAAGAAAATTATTTATATTATAAAGTTTATATGAATGCGAACACAATTTTCATTGATAACAGAAAGTTTCCAAGAAAAAATTTGTTTAAAATATGATTAAATTTAATTATTTGTTGTTATGAAATAATTTATTTATATTATAAAGTTTATGCATGCACACACAACTTTAAGAAACACATAGAAAATTTCCTAGAAAAAATTTGTTTAAAATGCAAAATTTAATTTTCAACGTAATACTTAGATTTCAATTTATTATAGTTCCCAAAATAATTTTCATATCATTTGCCAGGAAAATTAACTGCAAATTGGGGGTTATAAATTATATTTCTTATAAAAATACAAAATTTAAGATTACATATATTTAATTAATTTTTTAAAAAAATATCAGTTGAACTTATCTGTTTTGTCTTGAAATGTAAGCATCATCAACATACTCATTTTATATATATTATATTAAACATTTCATATATATAATTATTATTAAAAGCATTCGCTATCCCAGCTTTGAGGAAAAAATTACTATATCACGTTTATTTGAGCATATATATATATATATATATATATATATATATATATATATATATATATATATATATATATCCTCAGAGCTGGGATAGCGAATGCTTTCAAGTATACTTGACGAAAATTTCCAAATTTTATTGAAATTTCCTGCTATACAAAATATGAAACCTAAACTGCTTTTTACATTTCATATGCTTTGATTTTAATTTCATAAAATCAGGCCGGTTCTTAAAATAGAAATCGAAGCAATTAATTGATAATAATTTTTACATACATAATTATAAAACATAAAAAGAGATTCATTGTTAAATATTAAAAGACAAATGAAAAGCCATTCATTTTTCAACTTTTAATTTATTTGAATAAAATATTTTTGGCGCAGCAGCTGCCAGAAACTTCATAGAGTTAATCGATTTTTAATAACTATTTAAAAGGAAAGAAAAAGCGGAGATACGACTGCTCCCCTCCCCCCGGCGTCTAGAAATCTATTATCTTGAGTGAAAGTTCTGAACTTCTCACACTTTCGATTTCGGAAACGCTTTCACCCACTAACACAGGTAAATCCACGGTTCAGTTACAGCAAATCAATGAATGCAGGTGTTCGATTTTGATTTTCGAAAAACGACCTTCGACAATGAGTCATGCCGGTTTCTATTTTTTTTTTTTTTTTTTTTTCTTCGCAAAGAGTAGTATTAACCATTGCGTTTGCAAGCAAAACTTTTAACGCACGGATGATTTTGCGGTCACAAATCACAAGTATGAGGAAAAGATGGAACAAAACCCAGTGAGTGTTCTCCCTTCATCGTCGGAAGCCCTGGTAATTAAGCAGACAGGGGGAGGGGCAGGTGAGGCGTTGTGGAGGGTGCCTGCAAAAAGTTCATTTTGTTCGAATCATCTATAACGTGCAACAGCGCCGTCTTAGTCCAGAAGGTCAAAGCACAACCGTAAAGTTAGAGCTTCTCAGCCGAGTCATTAATTCGAAAATATCATTTGTAATGAATTTAATTTTATGTAAATTATTTAAATGTTATACATGCAAACAGTCAGTTATTAAATATTTTTAAATTATTTAAACAACTATTTATCAAGGTTAAAATTTATATCGTACATAATTCTTTTATGATTTTAATTTCGGAGAAATCGTGAAAGATATTGCATGCAAGATAGATTCTAACAGTAAATGCATTTTTTACACTAAATTGTATGTAACTTCCAACAATATCATACATAGACGAAAGAATAATAAAGAAATAAATTTGAATAATATTTTAATCTATTCTACTATTCTCTATTTATATGCTTTTGACTTCATCCTCTGCATCCATATCAATAGAGGATGAAATCAAAACAATAAAAATAAAATGTTTGGTTAAATTTTCAAAAAAACAAGCATTATGGTTAAACTAACCGAAAATTTTATTTTTGTTTACTCAAAAATAATGTTTTCGGTAAAATTATGAAGAAAAGCTGCCTTCCAAGTCCAAGTCCTACTCACTGAACTATGTGTTTTGGAGTCGAACAAAGTAGATTCAATTTTAATCACTGTTGAGCAACGAGAGACGGAATCTTCATTCTTGTTTCATCTGTGTCATGATACCTGTTGAGAAGTTTGTTGGGCTTACGATACGACAATGTGGCCCTTTATTTATGAAAAGTCCATCAAAAAAAAAGTTATAATATAGAGTGAAAGCTGAAATCCCTTAAAACATGTAGAAGCTGTTTGTTATGCTGTCGAATGGCAATGCCAAGATTTAAAGAAAAAAGTTCTAATGTTCTAAATTCGTATGAAGAGCTTTCTCGAATCTCTAAATCCTGCTCTGGAAGCAGTTTGTCTCCATGCATTTGCCACGGATAAATAAGTACAATAAACAAGAAGAATGAAATCAAATTGAATGGATTAAAAAAGATACATTTTTTTTTCTATCTAATAAGCTGGGCAGCATATAATTATAAACCAATTTTAAAATTTTGCAAACTACCACCTAGAACTACCACCTTCTAAGGATCTAAGAAGTTTTCAGCGGGACTTTTCATATATAGAGTGAGGTATTTAAGATCTACAAAGGATACATTTTCAGAAATTTTACTATGCAGATAAAATTAACAAAACTGAAACGTGTTTCCTATCTTCAGTTCAGTAAAAGTAACGAAAGAATATGTTTAGAAACGCACAAACTTAATTGTGTAATACAAACTATGTCTTCTTGATTTTAAATGCTCTCGTCTGTTGCCACTTTGAAATGGTTTGCACTTTCTCTGAAAGATTTGATAAAATTATTTACTAACTCTTTTATAGTTTTTGTCCATTCCAAACTCTAACTATTGTGCAATTCCTAAAATTTGGAACTGAATATTTTGTACTTATTGACACGAACAATAAATTGTATTTCTAAAATTGCTATACTAACTTAACCATATATTAAAGCATAGCATTTTCATTTGTTTATTTACAACAGATTAACATTCTTAAATAATCTCGTATAAATTTCCTTAAAAAAAAAACATTCATTAGAATCGTTTCTTAATAGACAACAAAAATGGACTTAATATGGTCAGAACAATTAATTATGATTGTTCACTTCAAAAGTGCTTAAGCAGAACAAAATGTAAAAATATGACTTTTCAATGTCTTATTTTTTCTCCATTTGTTTCGTATAATAATATAAAAGAAAACTATATAACGTTCCGTTATGATGGTTTACTTTAAATTTAGAATGGAACAAAAAAAAAAATAGTAAAATGAAATTGAAACGTAGCCTTACTGATAAAACTTAGGCACACATGTTCGGGAAAGGAAATCCAAATAGAGAAATAGATGAAGTGAAAGATATTATAAAAATGTATACTATTTATTTTGACAATTCAATTTATTTTATTTTATTTAATGTCTCCGAAATAGATTCGACAGAGTAAATAACTTTCATGGTTTCGAGTGAATTCATTTCTCTCAAAATATAGTTTACTCGTTATAAGTCGAACAAATGTCTAGTAACAACGCTTTTTAGAGTTAAATTATATCCATTTGAGATAAGTAAAATCAGAATTGTTTATTAATGAAAATGAGGATATTAAATTATATTAACTTAAGAGTTCAATTAAGGGATGTAAGCATATAAATATTATAATTTATTTTGCGATTGTGAAACTGTAAATTTTAACTTTGCTTTTGTAAATAATCGTAAGTACCATAATACATCACATTGATGCTACTTAGCGATCCTCATCTCGTCTTATCGCTTCTATTTTAATAATATAGCTATTCATCTGTTATTTGTTCTTAGTTGTACTGCAATGATTTCAACGTATGCGAGATGGCGCTGCGAAGACATCGGGATGACGTCAGACTTTGTTTTGTTTTGGGGTAAAAAAAAAGAGAAAGAATTATGTTGTCGATGGAGAATGTTTAAATTGTTCACTTATAATTTTATGTTCTGTGCATTCCTAGAAGACAATAAATAATTGGATACTAAATAATGTGTCATCAATTTGTGATACAAATTTAATTAAACATTCTTTAGTATTTTGACTATTATCTCAAAATGTCATCAACATTATTAGTAAGTATTAAATTTTAGAAGGATGAAATAATAAACATAGCAATAAGTATGTGGGTGTTATTAAAATATACTGAAATAAAACAGTAAATTTACAGCTGAGTCAGTAAAATACTTTACATTTAGGCGCAGTCAGTGTAATTTCTTGAATATTTTTATAAAGGAAAATGATTATGCACGATTATAATCAACATAATCAAGGTACTAAAATGTTAGGAAGTGCAGCTGGAAATAGGACACAATTTCAAATTAACTTTGTTTAAAATTGACATAGTAATCATTAACATAAGATAATAATGGATAAAAACTATTTAGAAAAAAAGTGGGGAAATAGTATAATATAATAGAATTGTTGGAGTAACGCTTGAAGGTTATAAATATTACCCATAGGTAGTCATCAATTTTCTATATTTTTAAATAATTTCTGTGAACTCATTTTTCCAAACCAATTTTATTCCTTATTTTGATTTGCTGGATAGTGAAGTAAAATTTTGCGAACGAATCAAAAAATAAATAATACAAAATTCGTTTCTCCTTTTTTAGAAATTATATATACTTATCTTATGGTTAATACTGGGAAACATACTTAACTCATAATTACGATTTCATGGTCATTCATAATGATTATACTTAAATATTATGCGTAAACATTAATAGTGAGCAAGTTGAGTTAACCATATGCATTTTGAAACTAAAAGCTTCAACTTTATAATTTTTATCAAGTCTGACAATTCTTTGTTTACTATAAGATTTCTTTCCACAATAAACTTTTGTTTAAGAACATAAATTTTATTTTGAAGTATTATCCAAGCTACATTTTATTCAATACTGAAATATCGCAATCACATTATTTTTGAGATAAGGATTAAAGACGGATTGCAGTCAAAATTAATCCTTACAGCAGTGTATTTCCTACGCAAAGTTGGCAATGCTTCAGTGAATATCAGATTTACTCTGTATCGCAAAAACAATGTGAACGAAGAATATAACGTGGGAGCATTTTTTATCAAAATATTGATCATTAGTTTTTATATTTCTCATTATCTGTTTGGAAACAATATTGCATAATACCTCTAATTTGAGTAAACGATCCAATAAAAACCTCAATAAATAAAATACTTCAAAGAATCCAATTGTCAGCAAATATATAGCTATTAAATGTTTAATAGTTGTCATTAGCAATTATTTTTAAATAAATTTACTATTAAAAATGGATTTTTATTATAAGAGCAATTTTTAAAGCAACAAATTTGATTTTAATATAGTGATTTTTCATTATTTTAAAGTATAATGCGCGAGTACTACAGAAAATATGATCATTTTTATGAGTTAATTGTAAAAAATATATGTAATATGTAAAAAACAGTTTTTATGAAATTTGCATTAAGAAATTTTTTTATGAAATTTGCATTAAAGAAAATATTTTTACAACTGTGGGAAATTTTAAGAAATTATGACTAATTATGAGACACCTATTTAGAAATATTATAAATTTTAATAATTTTGTGCAATAAATAAATAATTTAAAAAAATTTGTTCTTTTAAGTTTAAATTTGCATTTTTTATTTTGTTCATTTATTTATGAATTTCTAAACTCCTACAGAATTTTTAGTCTTATTTCTTAAAAAGTTTACTTAAAAATTATTTAATTTACGAAACTTCACATTGATTATTTTATGATTTTTCACCAATCAAAATGGTTTAGAAATTTAAAATTTTCTCATTCTCTGCACATTGAAATAAATCACAGAAAATACAGCTTTCACAGTAAACAGAATTTAATCATAGCAATTTTTCGCTAAACTGCTATATATATCTGTGAAAATAAATTTCCGCAGAGACGCTACATCTATTAAAAGACAAAGCCCAATATTAAACCAGACATATAAACGTAAATATAACATCAATTATTTTATTTATGGGGGCTCCCTTCCAAGCACACACAATCATAAATAAATCTCAATTACTTTCTAGGTATCCCTCTCAAAGGGACATGTGCCATGGAGGAAGTTAACATCTCGGAAGCAGTCATTTCGTGTGTATTTGCAGTGACACATTGCCAACTAGTGCGATATCTGCGATACTTCCGATTGGTGATCAAATATATCCTTCACTTTTAGTGGAATAATAAAAAAAAATAATAATAATAAATCCCCTAATATTGGATTCGTCCATCTCCGCCTGATTAGAACGTTTCATGTCAATAAACTTTTCCAGTGAGTTTTCAATACATGTTTTCTGTAATCGAGAATTTAATAGTAGTATAAAGAAAATTATA
>JAPDSC010025061.1:22723-34762 GCA_026290005.1 Latrodectus geometricus
TGTGTCACCCACGCGTTTCATTCAGGACGGTAAAGGAAGACCTACAATGAAGGTAGCACTGCCGGAAACGGCATCTTTGACAGTGAAAATCCGGTAAGACATGCGGGCTAAAGCAATGCCACCAGAAGAAAGAAATATTTTGTAAAACACAAACCGAAAATATTGCGCGGAAGGAAGGAACGATTGTTTAGCGTGGCCGCAGCTGCCGGGTGTCGCAGACGAGGCGTAACAATTTCCGTTGCAGATTCCTGACATGTGGGAGTAATATCTCGTTCCACAACGTCCCTTCACTGTAACTGCAGCAATTATGAGACAGCTAATATTCGTGCAGCAGCACGCAATCGGAAGAAAGAAGGGAATAGCCCCGTAGATTAATGAAAATACCTTTTTGAAAATGTTAAAGAAGTACGCAAAACCCGGAATATTCCTTTTCTATTTCGTTATTTTTTTTATTGAGAAAGATAAGCTTTTTGCGAGAGTGATTATTAAATTCTAACTTAGAGTTTACGCATGAATTTTATTATGCATACCCCCCCCCTTAATTTTGTAGAAAACATAAATAATATATTTTGTACGACATGAATAACAAATGAAAAATTAATTCAAAATATAAAATTTACTTTGAAATAATGAATTTTTAACTATTCCATATAGTATAGACAATAAATAAGCACAAGAGCTGGATAATGGGCAGCTTATAGTATTTTCCATATTTTCGGGTGAAAAATGAATCAATTTTTTTTATATTTAACATGTTTATTTTATATAAATATTAATTCAATTAAATTACGAGGAATTTCTAATGTTTTGAATGCAGGCATTTTGCAATAAAAACAATTAAATCATTAATCATCATGCTTCATACTAACACTTATATAGCATTTTTTACTCGTTTTCACACTCTAAATAAAAACTAAATTTATTTTAGGGCACAATAAATTACAAATAACCACAACAACAGCTCTCACTGGAAATTCTTTAAATTAAATTAAATATTTTTCAAAAAAAAAAAAAATTCTATTGTGAGTTTTTTTTTTTGGCGCATCATCTTTTTCTTAAAATTCCCATTTTATTTATTTCGACTTAATGAAACTCTGATTGTGTGGCGTACAGATACTTCCTATCCTTCCCTGGATTTAATGTCTCCTACCGTTCGGTAGAAGACATCTAATCCTGTGACTGCTACCTCATTACTGAAACATATCCCAAAATAATAAAAATATTGATGCTTCTACGACGAGCATTCTTTTATTTGCGGTCCAGACTATTCATTTTTAATCATCATTAAATATCTTTTGCAATTTAAATACGAACAACACAAACATGTTACAAATTAATACAAGGCCGTGGGTTCGAATCCTTGCTTAACCCAAGATCCGTTGTGCTCACTAAAGGTGGATAGGGCACGTTAAATATGTCGAGATCACAATGTCCTTCAATTGAAGTGATACCTCTGGGGGTGGCAGATCAAGTATTCGGGAGTCATCTGCTTGATCCTTGCCTCTAAATTGCTAAGATTCCCATCTGGATGCTTCTATCTAACTGGTAGACCCAACTCAGGACCAGGTACAAGGAAGCATGCTAATGGAATGACAACAAGTTATATATGTGTGTACGGTCTCTTTGTTTCAAAGAGATGAAACCACGATCTTCCAAATAGAAAATCCGGATTTGAGTGCAATTTAAATAAAGAAAGATGTGGATGTTGCATTTGTGTGAATTCTACATGAACTTTTGTCAATGTGCGTGCTTGAAACTTTTCACATTTTCTCTCAAATAAAATGTGAATAGGATACATTATCTACGTAAAGTCGCTAATCGTAGAAGAGACTGAAATACCATAAAACAAATTTCAGTAATTAAAATATTCACTGCAAGTCGTTAAATGTATACATAAATTCCATATAAGGAATAATTTTAATTGGAAGAATAAATGTCATATGATTACTTTTAATTATTATTGGGTAAAAATATAATTTGTTATCATGTTATAGACATCCTAACATCTTTAGGTTGTTTCAAAGTATTTTAATATTCACCACGTAATTGCCTTCCAGGAGAACATTTCATTGGTATTCACGTGTCGAAAGAGAGGAAAATTGGAAAACTCCCGAGCACCCACCACAATAGATGTACTTGAAGAAGAAAGAAAAGCAATATCCATCTCCCTCTGTTCAATCGTAGCTGGTAATGAATCCAAGACCTTTAAATCTGAAGAACGCTATTCCAACACTAAATATCAGCGAAAAAAGAATATGTATTGTGCTGATAAACTTCATGTATTACTGAGTATGTAACATAAATTGAAGTATTTTATCCTAAAATAGTAATGAACTAAATTTAATTCGTATACAATTAATTTTTCATTTTTTATTCTTTTTATATAATTGTTAAAGCTATGTACCCCAGAGTTTGAGGTGACTAAATTAATAAAATAAAGTATAATTTATAATAGATATATATATTAGGTTGTGGAAAACGTAATCTATTATTTTTTCGGAAGACGTCTGCAGTGAGGTATCTATCTATATCTCGTGAGGTATCTATCAAACAATTTCAGATTTATGCTCGTTGGAAAGGTGACATTTGACACTAAAATATCCTCTTGCGGTTTTTTGTTTGATTCATTCAGTTACGAGTACAAGGTTTTAAAAATGGAAGACAACAAACAGAAAATTCGATACATTTTCGTTTTTCTCTTGTAACGGCGAAAAAGATAGCCGGGTGGCTAAAATTGTAAAAGGTGTTTATCGTCCTATATAAGACTGTAACAACCAGTTACGTACAAGTTTTGTTTCGTCGATTCCGTTTGTGTATTTGGATGCTAAATATGCACCTCGCATGGATACAACATCATCGAAAATGTCTATAAAATATCAAAAATTATAAAACTTGACAGCATGTCAGCAGGCGTAGCTTCGCACAAGACCTAAAAATCTACATGAAAACTGTTTTAAACCTTTTTACAAAGCGAATCTGAAAGAAGTTACAAAAAGTTCACATAAAAATAATGGATTTTTTTTCCCCAAACTAATAGATATATATATTTAATAATCATAAGGACAATAAATAAAACAAATCGGTTATATTTGTTTTCACTTTTCTTTACTTTACTTTATTAGTGGCAATAACAATTACTTTAATACAAGTCTATTACTTTCGAAAATCATTGATATTAATAAGGATCATTTATATGCAACTCAAAGCCCCGGAGGTTGGAAACATCCGAAGGGACGCCAGCATTAAAAAGATTCGGATGCGCCAAACAATGCTGCCAATTATCGAAAAGTGCAAAACTAGTTTCAGCATGGGCTCGTTAATTAATTTCCCCCCTACCCCAGGGGCCGGCGGCGTGGAAATCATGTCAGATTGGAACAAGGGTCACACTTATTCAGTTCCACATTCGAAAAAGAGCGGTCACCGAACTTCGTGAGTCCGTGAAATGAAATGCATACAGACGATTTGTTGGTCTTAGAGGAAGGGTCAAGAAGATCAATTGACTGGTTTGGTGTCTGGTGGAGAAAGTATTTGACGCCAGATGGAGCTGGAAGGCAATTTGGTTGAAAGGATTAAATGATTTGTGCTTTAGTTCGATCACAATGTGTTTTCACTCAATTGGGTTACTCAAAGAGTTATAAAACTAGTGTGTGTCAACTTGAATGACTGAACTGTTCTATACATGAATTAAAGTATTAATTTGTACAAAAGAATTACTTTTTACCAATATTACTTTTTTAATTTTTTAATTTTAATCTTTTTTAATTTTCATTTTATTATAATTACAAAAATTACTTTTTACCAATAATTACTTTTTACCAATATATATGTACATAGAAGTTAATACAAGTAAAAAGAAAATCATTAATTCACATCTCCGAGTATGACTTTTATGTATCTATTTATACACAATGATGCTTAATTAAAGAACAAGATATATTTTAGCACTTAATTATTAAATTTGAGATGTCGTAAGTTAACTAAATAGCAGAATGTTATAAATTCTCAATTTTCTTTAAATAATTATATCTTTAGAAAGTAAAAATTTGCTATAAAATTAAAAAAATTAGTTAATTTGTCAAAAAATGTATAAAAAAATGTATTATATATTTCATTTCAATATTCAAAAATACATTTAAAATGTTCATTTTATATTATAAAATTACTCCATCTATCATACAGTAAAACTTTTAAAATGTAATCACATTATATTACGAAAAATTAATTATTCTAGAATTGATCTCTTAATAGGAGCTGAGATAAAATAAACTATAAAAGAAAATTTAAGTAAAGATGCATTGCTTTAGCATAAGAATATAAGCATAATTATTAAGGACAATGTTTTGATCTATGAGGGCTTAAATCTATGTTTAAATCAGGAACCATTATCAATGAATTCCTCTAGTATTCTACTGAGTGTTAGAGATTTAAAATACTTTAGTTATTTTTTTTTCTTTAAAAACAACTTTACAAAATCTTTTAAAATAATCTTTTATAATGAAAATAATTTTCTCAAAGAATGATTTCGAATAAATATGAGAAATCGATCTTTATTTTTAACTTCTGAAAATAATGAAAATATGTATATAGATATTATTATAAATATTTATATATATATTTAAATTTCTGAAAATATTTTTAACTTCTGAAATGAATTAACTCTTGCCTTTTCCATAATTTCAGGGTATTTGCCTCAATTTATTAATAGTTCCTTCGACAAAAATTATACGGATATTATTTTACACAAGAATGAGTAAAATTAAGCATTTTCAGCAAGCACAGAAGAATTCTCTAAATAGTAGTGATAACTCTATTTACATATACTTATTATACATATTTACTATTACATATAATTATAATAGCGACAGTCAAAAATGTTCCTTTCTTTTCATGAAAATTATAAATAGAAAAAAGTTTTATTTTCATTTTAATTTAAAGAGTAAATTTTAAATAATATTTTTATTGTTTTCAAATACCTTGAATAATTATTATTTTTAATAATACAAAATAAGTGTAATAAAAAAGCTTTATATGGCAGATTTTTTTTCTCATTCCATTTAGTGGAAACATTGACAATTTCTTGACAAATATACAAACTTCTTGACACTTAGAACTCCCCTTTAAAACATTGTAAATATTCACTATTGGTGAAGAATGATTTATAATAATGGAAAAAGAGATAATTGCTCAAAATAATTATATTTTTAAAAACAAATTAATATTTAACATATTATTGTTGTATTTATAAGTTAAAATTCTATTTCAAACAAACACGGTGTTAAAGAAACAGTTTATATACAAGATTCAAGTATACCAATATAAATCACAATTAATTACTCCAATTTCAAAATACTAAAAATGTAGAAAGATGATCAAAGAGATTTTATTCAATTGAATTTTAAATTTTTAATCAAGGCTCAAAATGAATTTTTAGAATATTTTATGCAAACCCTAACATGGTACTAGCAACTTGAGCTTTTATGTTCCTCCTTTTTCTATATTCTTCTTAAAAAGTCGTCTTTATATCCATGATGAATTTTTCAAGACGCAAGTTTGTCATGGATACAAAGTGCACCATGACGAACTTCCGTCCTAATGAGAACCATTTTGAATCATTTATTAAAAAAATACATGATAGTTTCTAATATAAATGTAGTTTTTAATTTATTTTTCATTTACTTTATACTTTTTACGATTTTAAAAAGTAATTTTCAAAATTCAAAAGTCATCGAAGAATTTCAAAACATCCAGTTAAATGTGTCCTTAAAAAAACTTAACACACACATTGGAATCATTATAATTTTCCTATACATTCAAAAATCATCCAAAAAGAAAGAATTTATTTACAAACCAGAAAACGGGTTTTAAAGATTCAATGTAATTAAATAGGAATCACGATGAAACTCAAAAAGTTGTTATCAATACTACATTTACCAGCATTTAATTCACGTTCATATTAAGAAAATGCACCTTAACAGATCATGTTTTATTATGACTTTAAAGAAAATTTAATCATTAGTTTTAAAACTAGAATCGAAGAAAATATCAGTTAAATGGCTTTGTTAATTCTCGGAAATCTTATCGACGTCCGCATTGTTGTCGTCATGTCCTCCAAGAAAGAAGATCCCGTAATCACTCAGTTAAAAGACTCAGATTTCACTATGATTTAAAGCTTAAAAATCAATAGATATCTTAAAAATTAAAATGCTCTTTTAATTATTTTTTGCATTTACAGGAATATAAAATAACATTCCTGTAAATGCAAAAAATAATAAAAATGTTTTCAACAATTTATTGATTCAAATTAAAAGTCTGTTTAATTTACTAAGAAGCAGAACTATTAAAATTTAAATCATTTAAAATGTGAAAATTATAAAGAGCATTATGCTTTTTCCTGCGCAGAGTTAATTTCAATGCTATTGCCTAGATTCCATTAGATATAAATCACTTTACACATCAAATATAAATATGAATACTATAAAGGAGATAATTGCAATTTTGAATAATGTTTTCTTTTACATCTATAAAAATTAACACTGGTCAATTAGTAATAGTTAATAATCATTTTCATTTATAACAATATGGTTTGAATTCTTAGCTATTTTTTTCATTTTATTATTTGAATCTCCCTTATTTAATTGTGTTTATTTACATTTAGTTGTAATTTATAAATATTTGAAACGTTGCATAGCCTACGATTTTCTTATAAGCTCGATTTCTTTACTTTTCAGAAATAAAATTAATATAATTTTTTTATTCATGAAACTTAGATTAAATAAGATATAAATTTATGCATTATGAATAAAAATTGATGAGACTATAAATATTAATTTACAAAAGTGAGAGCACACGATAATTTCAGAACTTCATTTTTAACTAGAGCTAAATATTCACGAAAGATGAAAGGTACAGATTATTTGAATTACAGTTTGCTAAACAGATTATTTAAACTATCGATTAAATTTCGTTTGCTTATGGATGAATGCTTCAACGATTCTAAGGCCTTAAATAGTGTGACATAACTTGACGTAAGTATAAGCTAATGATTAATAATTGTTACTTAGAGAAGTGAGTTTAATCTGATAATCCGAAGAATTATGAAAATGCAAATCTGCACGAAGCAACATTAAATGCGATTAAGAATTTTAAAAATGAATTAATATTTTACGAAAATGGAAAGAAATTATTAACTTTAAAATAGTACACAGAAAATATTTCTAAGTCTTTAATGTCAAGGAACATGAATTTAAAATTTTGTGCAAGAAATTAGACATGAAATTTTAAATTTTCTATAACCGTATTTAAATTTAATTCAAAAAATTTATTAATTTCTTCAACTTATTCGAGCAAGTTCTAAAATATACTTATATATTTGATATAAGTCGTTCATCATTTGAAATGGAGTTTGAAGACCGTATACTTAAAAATAGTAAATGTAAAGAAAGTAGTTGTAATAATTTTCAGATAAAATTATTAAAAATATTTAAATAGTTAACTGCCTTGCCATTTACTGGATACGTTTGTACATTGGAATTAACTTAAGTATAATGAGTAGTTTAAAGTGGAAGCCTCGTTGACCTGGTTGGTTAGGGCATTCCTTCTCGCTATCAGAAGATAGAGATTCGAATCCAGACCTGACCAATGATCCGTCGTGTTCTTTAGGCAACTGCGGCACGTTGAATATGTCGTGGTTGCATTGTCCTCCATGTGAAATGATACCTCAAAGGTGGTAGTCCAGGGAGCTTCAATTGGTCCCTGCTTCTAAATTCATTCACTTTCGGGGCAACAATGGTAGACCCACGTCCATATATAGTAAAATTTTATCATCATTAATATAAATCAATATTTTTTTCTAATTTTTCATGCATTTCATTTTTATTCATTTAAATTATTGGCTTCAGAAAATAAGATTACTGAAGATTAGATAATCTAGAGAAAATATACAATGATATGATTTCAGTTTTTAAATCAGGTTTCAAGCATCACTACACTAAAAAGCTTATTTTTTAAAACTGAACAGAGAAATTAAATGCCAGTCACTGCATTTCTGAAGAGAATATAAATAAAATATTTAGGAATTCTCAATATAATGAATGTACTTAGTTTCTAATGAATTCTAACTGCCAACTAATGGTTCAAATCCAATCCGACCCTCAACATCATATACACTTCATCAAACTATTTTTCGCATTAAACTTTTGCAATGATACCAATGTTATTTTGGTTTAATTGGAAATATATATATATATATATGAATGCTATTTTTGTATATTAATAAAAATAGGCCCTTTCTATAGATGTTTCATACAAATTATTCCATTGATTTTTACTTTACAATTTGATATTTTTTTTAGTATACGTTAAACTAAAGTTAAAGAAATTTAATATTAATACATTTTTCAAAGTATTTTCTAATATTAGAAAGAAATAATATCAATATTTATAGCTTTAAATATACTATGATTTATCAATGTAATATAAAATTTTGGAAAATATGCTTAAATAAATTCTTCTCATATCAATGTTGATTCAATTTGAAGGCTGAGGCATGAGCAAATAGAAATTTGTGCATGATCTTTTTTTGAGATAAATGCTGTCTTGTCTATGAGTAAATTCCGAATTAAACCAGGGATTGAATCTTTCCATGCTAGATACATATAGTTTGCAAACCTTGTATCAGAAGATTTCAACTAACGAAATCATGTTTTTTTTTTTTTCATACAGTAAAATACAGAAATAGATTATGTGTCCATGCAAAACAGGAGCTGAATCTAGAGCAATGGCTAAAACTGGACTTCCAACGAAAGCACGTGAGTCAACCCCTCGATTTCGAATGACAAATCGTCGGCCTATTACGAGCAGAAAAACTCATGTGGTGAAGGAGTTATGGAACATGCAGAATTTTAATGTGCTCCCTTCCGCAACCTGTGAATTTTACGAGTTCTGCTTCTGTCAGGTTCATATTTTTTGTCCTCTTCTCGTTTTGCAAATGCGATTCAAAACTTTTTTTTTTTCGTTTACCTTCGGTTTCAATTTGAATCGAGAAACACGTGTAACTGGATGAACACGAGATCGCATGCGAACGACAAAGAAAAAACAAAAACGAGAAAGGTAAATTTCCGTGCATATCATCTCGCACGAAATCGAACAAGGTTTCCCGTCTCTCTCAGCAAGTTCCAGAAATTTAATTTATTAATGAAATATGTAATGGCATCATGTTTTTATCGTTTGCTTCTGAGAATAGAATAGTTTTGATAAATTATAGTTTCTTCTTGTATTTCATTCTGTAAAATGTCAATTTATTAATTTACTTGATTGCAACTTCTGATTTAGATAAATGTTACCAAATTTATATTAAAATCAATGTGAATTTACATTTCTAACTTTTATTATAATAAATTGTAGGTAAACGAATTATTTTCTATAAAATCACTGTTGTACTTCAATGTATGAAATGATCTGAGCTGAATTTAGGCTTAATGTGCCAATCAGCTATTTAATAAAAATGAGTTTAGATGTCTTTTGACAATAACAAATATTCAGACGATTTTGGTAAATATATATCAAAGAAATGACAAAGAAAATGAAGTTCACAGCCTTAGGATAATAAGTACCTTTATTTCACTTGTTTATATTTCAATGGAAGGAATTTTTTTTTATCGTAATAAAAAAGATATGGTATATATATCACATATACAATTTAAATATTAGTTAAATTGTGTAAGTACTTTTGTTTTCATTCACAGATTTAACAAATAAGATATTATAAAATTGAAAAGAAAAAATAGATAGTAAGATACAGCTATTTTTATCCAAATATTAATTATTAGGATATATAATATTTCAAATCCAATATTTGAAAATACAATCTTTTACGCCTTTTTACTCGTATTTTAAACTATTTAACTATTCAATTAAAAATTATTAAATAAATTTATTAAAAACCTTATATAAAAGTAATATATAATAAAGTTTTACATATACCATATATTATTTAATTTATTAAAAATAACATTTATATTGAAAATTCTAACATGTAATCATGTTTCTAACGGAAAATAAAAATCAGTGCTTTCAATTGATGTAATGCAGTTGAAAATATTCTTTCCAATGAATTATTATAATTTTTACTAAATTCTGTATACACATTGGTACATCTCTTAGTATTCCGTATTTGTAAAATTTGATTATAGAATCTTTTTTTTTCAACATTTGTGTATATTTCCTCAAAATTTCCGAAACAAAATTTAACTCGCCTGGGCCATTCTAACATTAGTAAATGAAGAAATGGCGGTAAAAAATTGTGATAGTTTAATATTTTTCATTACAAAGTAAAATTAAATATAATTTTAGTAGTTAATGTACTTGTATTAGTTTGATTTCTTAATTCGTAATTTAATTTTAAACTAGGAGGAATATTAAATGATAAAAGTTTTGAAAAATTCTTTGATTTGATTAAAAAGAATAAAAATTTTTTTTAAATTTGTAATTTTTGATTTTTATAATTCCTGCATCTCACTTTTTAATTTTAAGTAATTACCTACAAAGTTTGAGATAAATGCATTGTGTATATAAAATTTCAAATTTTATTTCCTCTCGTTTGAATTTCTTTATTTTAGTTCTTTTACTGTGGAAAACAAATATTACCATAATACCTCAATATTTTGTTTGATAAAATGTGCAAATCAAACGCTATGATCAATGTTTTCATCATTATATACTGTCTTTTATTGCAAATAACAAGAAACGTGTAATAATGAATTATATATAAATTAAATGCGAATAATTCACGAAAAAAGCTTTTGTGAATCTCAAAACAGCTGTTTCAGACACGTTAATTTTAACATGCCTCAAATATTAAGCAAAACTTAATTTCATTAGAGAAACACACACACATATATATATATATATATATATAATATGGTATTTTCTTCTACTTAAGTTGTCTTGATCGATGTGTTCTTGATGTGAAAAAAAGGTTATTAATTTACATTTCAATACATTAATCACAGTTATATTTCAAAGTGGTCGTTTTTAATTAACTCGCTTTTATATAATTTTATAAAAATACCATTATGTGTATATAGACAAAATACCGTTACATTTAAATATCAATTTAACTAGTAAAAGTATCTCTGAATAAAATGCATTAATTTCTAATTTAAATTCATTATTTCAGCGCCGAACTATTATGTTTTCAAAGAGTTCATTCATTGAGAAACAATAAGTCGAATAGGAACATTTACTGAAGTACCATAAAATGTATCATGAAATAATCTTCTAAAAATGAAAACTCCATTAGCACATTATTTATCAGATTAATTCAATGACAATTAATTACTCAAATGAATCGATATGCTTTTAAACAAATTACTTGAACTGTTTTATGATTAAGTACGCTTTCTTTACATTTCTCAAGTAATATAAGTTGCTTTTAATAATTCTACTGTTTAGTTTTTGCCAATTAAAATTAATTAAAATAGATCATGTCCTTAAAAAGATCAAACTCAGAAACCAGTGATAGATTTTGTGAAATAAATTTCAAAACTTATGACAAATTCTGAAACGTTGCTAATACTTTTGCAATTGATGTTGTGAAATTGTTGGTAAATGAAATCTTAAGTCCCACTTTGTCGATGATACAGATAAGGTTTAACAGTGAAAGCCTGAAGAAAAATTCTTCATTGTTTCACTTTGACCTTTAAAGAGGGAAAAATAGTTTAGTCTAACATGTAAATATGAATTTTCTGTGAACTTTATATTTCTTCATTTGACTATAAAACTATTCTCTTGTAGTGCTTTAGGAGAAGCCAAGTTTGCTTCTCCTAAAGCAAATTTTAGGAGAAGTAAACTTGGCTGACTCAAGTAAATTAATAATGGCAGACTTAATCAAGAAACTACTCTATTGAGTAGAAAAGGTCCAGAAAATACTTTTTTAAACAAAAAAATGAATATAAATAAAAAAATAAATATAAAAAAATTTATGGTTGACATCGTTGTATGTTAAATAGTCTCTGTGATGTAAATGAAACTCAAAAACGA
>JAPDSC010025062.1:0-17849 GCA_026290005.1 Latrodectus geometricus
TATATATATATATATATATATATATATATATATATATATATATAAAGAAATATGTTTAATGAGGTGTATGTATGGCGTAACGCTGCGCATAGTATTTCTTAGCTACATTATATACATATTTTAATAAATAATTAGATACATTTTAATTTTAAATTATAAAAAATATTCAATTTACTTAAATTTTTCATTTGAAGACAGATTACCCATGTCTTACTAAATAACGTTATCAAATATTTGCTTGAATTGTAATTTAATTAAAAGTAACTTATACCATTACATGCACATACCTAGTTATTATTTAATGTAAATAATACTTTTTGAATTTATAAGTTAAATAAAATCCCAAATAAATACTATTTTTGAAGAAAATATATGATATTATTTTTAGTACTATTTGAATTGAAATAAATTCTATCTATATGAACGAGCAATAAGTTTTATAAGTTTAAAACATCCGAATTTCTTGAATTGAAAGATGTGCATATTTTATGTGTCATAATCTATTGCAATATATTTAATGTTGTTGTCATAATTTACACGCAAATTATATTTATTTATAGCTATCTTCATACTAAATTTTTATTTTGTACTCACTAGAAATTTCTATATTATATTATTATATTGATTTTATTGTAATATTTTAATTTTGTGAGTATGTCCTTTTTGATGAAAGAAATGTTATATTGTTACAAATTCTTCTATCTCTACCCACTCCAAACAAAATGTTTTCAGGGTATTTTATGCTTCAGAAAATGGCTCTGTTTATGTGCTGCATCAAAATAGTTCCACCTAAATCACGTCCTCTGAAACACTTTCTCTCTCATTAAAAGAAATGCTTGTCTCGATTCGCAAGACAAATTCTACCAAGTGATATGCCTGAAAAGAGACTAAATTGCGAAATAAATGCTCCTTTGGGAAAATAGCCCGTCCATGGAAACATATTGCTTCAGCAGAAATAAATGTTGGCTAGAATATTGAAACTGTAAAACTGGTATTAAGGGAAACTTATTTGATCAAGAAACATTTCGAAAAGTAAAGGGCTCATTTCTACTACATTTCTGTTTAAAAAAGGTTCACTTGTTAACTTTGCATATAAATTCTTAATCAATTAAATTATTATTTATTCAAATCACTGTCACATAAAAAAATTAACTTAAGTATTTCTATTACAGTTTAAATAGCATGTTTTCTGTTCAATATAAAATGGTTGAAATTGTGCCCGTTAAAAATATATATCTAAAATACCATTTTAAAGTTATTGCAGTTCTTTGAAACGTTATATATTTTTAATATTGACAATACACATCTAAATGTTTATTAGGGTTTTTGTATTGCAAGAGCTATCATTATTAATTATCAAAGGTTTTTTTGAAAAAATTTGTTTTTTTTATTCTTTTATATATTTATGCTTTTAATTTATGCTTTACCATACAGTTTATTATTATGGAAAATGTTAAATTATTTAAAAATGCTTCTAACATTCAACAATAGGTATAATAGGTACAGATCTTATTATCAATAATTAAGGGTTTGCAGATATAGCAGAGGATTTAATATTTAAAAGTAGTGTGATTTCTTTCACTTTATTTAATTTTATTACATTGGGAATGAAAAAAGTCAATGTAAACAATTTTAGTAGCAAATTTATAATTCATATTATCATAAACATTTCTTCCTAAATTTTTTAATTATAAACTTTTTCAATGAAAATTATATGTGTATTCATTTATTAAATAATTAAACAAAATTTATATATAATAGGCAAATTCATTTACCGTCCTCTAAGAACTTATTTTTACGTTTTTATAATACCTTTTTACGATATCCAAAGTATTTCATTATAGACATATTGGAAATAATTGAAATTTTTAAAAATGTTAAATAAGTTACTAAAAGTTATTTTAAGTAATAAAAGAATTAGTAAGAGATCAATAAAAATATAAAAATAAAATTTTGAAATTAAATTGAATCCTTCACTTATAAAATACAAAACTGTAATTCAATTGTTATTTTCTTTGATGTGAATATATTTACAATACTGAATAAGGTAAAATACCTAACTATATTTAATAAACATACATTTCTTCATTTCAACTCAATGAAATAAATTATTTAAGAGAAAAGTTGTTTCTTTCCTAATCTTAATAATATTCATGTTTTGAGACAAAAAACAGTAATGCATTAATATATTTTACATTATCCAGAATTGAAATTAATTTATAAATAAACATAGCAAGCAATCTAAAAATTGAAAGTATGATTTAATTATAATTGCAATTTACAAACCAATTCTTAAAATAATAATTGAATTATTGTAAAGCAAAATCTGCTATATTAAAATATTTATTACACTTCTCACACACAGTAGTGACAATAAAAACTTAAATATTAAGCCATCATGATTGAGTAATTGTAAATCTTACTGGGCTAAATGATGGAAGTAAATAATTTTTTAATTAAATTTATAAATTCACATTATAAAATATCATTAAGGGGTAATTAATGAAAAATGATATTTGATAATATAATCTAGTTTCACGAGTAACTTCTATTTATTCTTTATTCATATTAACATGACCTGATCATAATTTTAATAACTAACTCATGCCTTAGTGTATGTCATCTAATTAAATTTTAATAACATACTTTAATGATGAAATAATGTTATAATGTAACAATGTGTACATTCAAGGATATATACTACATAATTTAAAACTTTGATGATAAATATATTAAATTTATAAATAATGCTTAAGTAAAAATAACTATAGAAATTTTAAACATTGCTATTTTAATAAAATTGCTTTACATATCTTAAAATTTTTATCCAATTACATTTAATAGCATTTTACAATTGCAGAATATGAAATTATTTGAAAAATTTAGAAAAAAGAAAAGAAAACGAGAAGAGTAAACATAAATCAGATGATTCTTATTTGAGTTCATGTTCACTCTTCTAGTGACCACAACATATATTCTCATTATAGCCATACTTAATAATTTCTAAGCAAATAAGTAAGTGATAAGGATGTTGCATTTTAAAAAGAAAGATTTATGATACTTTTACAGAGAGAGTCCTGGATAAGTATTTTGTTATGAATAAACTTGTTTTAGATGTTGACACAATAAAGACTTAACGTATAGTATTTTTTGATGTGATACTATTCGTAAGTCGAATTTACTTAATATGGAAATATTTGCAGTGATATTTCTAAATAAAGGCTGAAAAATTATACTGCTTTATAGTTTAAATATATGTTGTTTTTAACAGTTTTATTAGATGTGACAGTTTTCAGTTTATATAAAAAAATATTTTTTCAATATCAAATGTTGCTGTTTCCTGTACAAAGCAACACACTTTCAAGAAGGTTAGAAACATTAATCACAATATGAGATGAATATTCTTATGTTTAGTACATTATTTTGTTTTGCTACATATTTTCTTGTTTATTTGTCATACGCTATTTATACTTAAACATACATTTTAAAATTAATTCCAAACTATTACAATTTTGCAGGTTCAACGGGAGTTTAAAACACACATATTGAATCGGACAAATAATGACAACCATTCTTTCATGCAACGTTAATAACTGAGATGAGGAAAGTGAAGTTCTAATAATGGATATGTAATATAAGTTCTTTATCTGTTTAAATATACATTTAATTATTTTGGAGGTTAAACGAAAATATTACAAAAATATGAATTCAATTTCATTCTGGAATGTTATTTTCCTTTAATATGTGTGTGCTTAAATTTACAATGAATCAAGTATCCAATTTACTTTAAAAATGTTTTAGTTAAGTGTTATAAAAATTATTAATTTTCATTTTTATGGTCTTGAGCTTCTCTTTGTTTTTTTTTAATTATTAAAACAGTAAATTTATAAGACAAAAATTGTAACATATGAATAAAGGTATTTTCCCAAAAAAATGTAAAAACTATAAAGTTATAACGGGATAGCTAACTTCAGTAAAGCAATGTTGTAATGAGAGAGTAATAATAAGCTATAAAAATATATATAAGATATAAAGAATATTAAAGAATTGTTTTACGACAACTTTAATTCGACCCAAAGTTAAATTTCATTCATCAGATAATACGGTATACAACTTAAGGGAATTTTGTTGACAAACTTTAAATACTAATATAAATTTTTTAGGATGCTTATTTAAAAGTAAATTAATAACAGTAAGAGGCAAATTATACAAACATAATTTAGAGTATTGAATGTCTTATTTTTAAAAATAATATTATAGTGACTTAATAAATATAAGTGATAAAAAAAGAAAAAAATAATAATATTAATGTTTGAAAGTGTAATATGTAATTAGGTGTAGTATACAATTAGATTAGGTATTAGGAACAATTAAGATGAAATGGTATTAGAAATAAAAACCTCTTCTGTTCCGAATCTTTAAAATGTTCCCTATCAAAATACTGGTAATATCTGTAAATAAAAGTGACGTTTTTAATGTCTTTATAAGCATCTACCAGGTTTTTGTGAATAGAAATGTTTCTAATTTTATAGTAAGTAGTAGAATTATAAAATTTTATGGTTAAAAAACTTTTGTCTATCATTTATTTCTAAAAAAAAGTAAAATGTTAAATTTATCATATTTTCAAAGGGACCAAATTAAAGAAAGTAATCAAGTTGGAAACAATAAGACAAAAATAAACCATTTTTTTGCTTTTCTAGAATATGATGACTAAATTAATGTATGCATAAGCAGAGCTTAGCTAGACAGTCCCAAAAAAGCAAAATAACTAACGAATGAAAAATAATAAGAAGCTCAATGAACGAACATGTACTGAAGTGGAATGTAATATCTAAAGTGCAAACAACTACGAAGTTAAAGAGCATCTCGATTTTTCAATGTCAATGATAATAGTTATAAAGCATTTGAATAATAGAACATTTAAGATAGAGCACAAATTCCCAGGCAACTCGTGTTCATGTCTAAAATCGTCTTTGAGTTGTATCATTGTCATGAAACTAGGTAGATTGATAAATGAAAGCAAATAATATGGTCTGACGAATAGTCCTTAAAATGTCTCTCTATAACAGAGAGGAAATACTTGGAGGACACTTGCACGAAGTACAATTATACTTTTTTTTCCATCTGTCGAGGATGGTGGTAGAACTATCTTGATATTAAACTTCACATTAACTGGTCTTTAAAGTGATCAAAACAATGAGACTATTATTGTTTCTATTGTAAAAGAAGTATTTTAAGAAGTCATCAAATGAACTGTTCAAATTGATTTATTATCGAGATACTATCAAAATGACTCATCTTTTAATAATTTCATCTGAAAAGATAAAATAAAATGTAAACAGACTGCACAAGGATTTAATATCAAAGTGCAAAATTGAACACACAGATAAGTACAGTTATATTTTAATCAAAAGTGAGGTTATCATTCTTTAGATCGTTTTTTTTCTGTCAGCATAGATATGGAGGTATACATTTATTCCACCAGTATACTGCTTACTAATTCTAGTCTCTGATATAGCTTTAAGAGTGTCCTTACTTCTGATTCCTTTGTATTGTTTTTGCTATCTGGATCATTGTAAGTCCTTGCAGTGGAAAACATTAAATATATGTGTATAAGATTCAGATACCCAGAGACTAAAAAAAATTATCAAAAACGGGTAAAACCACATATTACAACTCATGGAAACCAAGTTATACAAATATATATTCAAAATAAGATAGTTAAAACGGCAGATGAGATAGCTAAAGAGGATACATTTTCTGCATCACTGTAATAAAAAGATAGGGTAATTAAGTTCCTTCTGGGAATGAATTGAAATGCAGAGTGGTAACCTAGAAATTGTCTCACTTTAATGATTTAGTCAACAATTTTGGTTTCTCACAGTTTATAAAGCCTTTTGATCTTATCTTCATAGAATAGATATACTTATGCTTGTAGATTAAAAAACATTCTCCCTCCATTATATTATTGAAAGTGTATTTATCATTTCCCCATCCGAAAGGAAATCAAAATCTTATTGAACAAACTGTCCAAGCATTTAGTAAACAAATATCAGAAGTTCAAGACATTTTGTTCAAAGAGATAATATTGAGATAACACAAGTTTAAAAGAATAATAAGAGTTGGTTGGTCTTCAGAGAATTAATAATTCTTCCACTATGTTATACAAATATTAGAATCCCGAAGTAAGAATAATGTTTTAGAATAGTCACTTCTGCATGTTTTCATTGATAATTTATAATTTTTACGTAATAAAAAGTGGCATAATACGAAATGATGGTGGTGGTGCCAATGTGTAATTTATGTGATGGGTGTACATGTAATGTGGGTGCCAATGTGATGGTTGTACATGTAATTTAAATCAATTATGTCCCCATTAAAGTTACATTTACTCATTTAAATTTGTTCTATTTTGAAATTATTCATATATAACTATGTTATGAGAATTTCGCTTGTTGAGTTACATAACATGTTTTGAATTCCCTAATGCATATATATAAATATATATAAATGATTTTTATCGACTCATTAAAAATAATTTGAATAAATATACAAAAATTATGGTTAATCTTCAATGAATTTAAATGTACTAAGTTTATATATTTCTGAATAATTTTGCTGGAAAAAATAACTCTTTTTAGCATAGAAAACATGGTTCTAGGAAAAATAGTATAAATTTAAACCATTTCTGTGGTGTCTAAACCTTTCTTAAATCTATAAAAAAAACTATAAAAATGTAATTCTATGAAATCCTTTTAAAGTACGTGAGTAAAGGTCGAATTTACAGGACGTAAGATTAGAATCTTTTTTCCGAGTAAAGACTTACCAAGAAATTCAATAAAATGTTTTACCTTTCAAAGAATTTTAGTGAATTTGCTATTCGTTTTATATATAAGAATCTAAACTTTCAGTTAGATGTAAGCTCATTTGTGCTGTATTCTAAAAAAAATTATTTTTGTAAGCAACAATTGCTAAATTTGAAATTTAAATCCATCGATGAAAGTTTGTGTTCAGAAAATTGTTTATTTTCATTTCAGTTCAAAGAAGTTCTTAAATACATTAGAAAATGTTTTGCATTGTAAATGAAATAAATTATTAGTAATATATATGAAAAAAAGTATATTTTTTTCAAAATAACTCAAATATATTTTATTTCAATATATTAAATATATTTATCAGTTATTAAATTTAGTTACATTAATTTAAAAATTAACTTACATTAATTTGAATGAGAAAATGAAAAATTATTTTACTTCTCATAAGCTAATCTGGATCTCTGAAGATAATGAAAAAAAAAGTCTTAAGGTAATAATAGGTATCAAAAATGATCATCAAATTTGTTAAAATCTAGCTCATTCACTCTCTGGCGCTTTAACACCCACAATTGTCGAGTGTGGACCACAGAAAATCCACATGCATTTGTTGAGGTACCCTTGCAACAGCCTAAAGGGACAATCTGGTGTGGCTTCACTGCTGATTTCATAATTGGTCCATTTTTTTTTTCGAGGAAGTCACACAGACAGGTTTCCAAATAGTTTCTGTCACCGGTAAGCAATATCTAGCACTATTACAGAACAGCATTATTCCTGAACTGCAAGCGTGACAGGCACTCCAAAAAGTCACCTTTATGCATCACCTCATATTGCTCTGCCTGTGCAACGCTGGCTACGCTCAACATTTGGGGAGGATCGCATTATCAGTCACTATTTTAATCACGCTTGGCCTCCAAGATCTCCCGATCTCACACCCTGTGACTTTTGGCTGTGGGGCTTCTTGAAGTCAAAAGTGTACCGCGACCAACCGGCATCACTAGCGGTGCTGAAAGATGCCATCCGCCAAAATGTGTCTGCCAAAACGCAAGAAATGCTACTAAATGCTCTAAATGGTGTGGTGACTCGTCTCACAGCTTTACTTCTGAATGATGGACAGCACATTGAGCATTTACTGTAGTAGGTACTAATTAACTGTAATTAATCTGATTTTATTAATCAATTTTTCATTTGTAAATCATCTTTTGTTGCAATAAAACACTATAGCGCCATCTGTTGGTCGCCAACTGAACTATTTTTTTTTTCATTGCCAGACAAAACCCGGTTTCTTTTCCATCCGTTTGGTGCAAACTGCATCTTTGTATCGTAATTCGTTTTCGAATTATTCAATTTTAAAGTTCGTCCTGACTTTTGGATCACCCTGTATTTTTTTTTTCATGCAGAAAATCCCTCTCTGCTGCAAAATCTTAGTTAATTTGGACTATTATCGTCCTAAACAAATCTTAAAATATAACATTTTATGTAAATACTTTTCTTGAATTTAAACTTAATCTGAAAAAATCCTGATAAAATTCCACTCTATGATTTCAAGTTAGAATTTAAATTCTTCAAGATTGATGATCCGCATGCCATCAATAATAGTTTTTTTAAATTATACTTCATTTTAATTTGTTTAAAAGGGATTAAATTTCAAACACATTAATCACAAAAAGGAATTTATTCATTGTAAACTAATAAATATAATTGGTAAACTGACGAAAAATAAGTATTTCAGTTTCTGACTCTACACGTTTTCATCTTTATAGAATATTTGCATAAGTTAGTCGTATTCAATTATTCATTTTTTCCATATCATACATACATTCATGCATGCAATATTTGCAATGCCATCTGATTATTAAATTTATAAGATTATGCAGGTTTTTGCAGAAAAACTTAAGCTGAAAATGTCTCATTGTAAATTATATTTGAATAAAACATCTTCACTTTCAAACTATATAAAATGCTCTTATAATGTTCTCATTATTTCAGATAAGCTTCATAAATAATAGCATGATATGTGAACACTTTATATTTTGCAAAAGACATTGTTAGTAAATATTAATTTTGAAAGGATTCAATTTTGGTATTTTAAATGTATACATTTGGAAACATAAAAGAGTTTTAGCAAATTTTCTTTTGAAAAATCAAAAATGTGTCATAAAAGAACATCAATATTAAATATTTGGTATAATATCTGTAAATTTGAATTCTGTGTCAAAAAAAGTAAAATTAATTAATTTAGTTTTCATTTTAAGTTATTTTCTCCTCATATTTGTTAAACTGATAATGTATAATATTTTTTATCTTAAATTTTATAAACTGAGTCAATATAAAAATTATGAACTGAATTATATTAATGTGAATAATGTTCAATTTCTATTTAAATGAGAAATAAATATAATGTTATTCTGCATTTACTAACTATTCCTAATATATATATTAACTTGTAATAAATTATTAGGGTTTGTTACTGTGTACTGATGATGTGTACTCAGCCAGGTACCAGTGCTAAGAGAAATAAAACATATCATTATCACAATGCTTGGAAAGATTTTTTCTTTTTTGTTATGGTGAAGGAGAAATGTGTTTGTCTCATATGTAACTCAAAAGTGGTACTTCCATAAAAAGCAAACGTTGAAAATCATTTAAAAATCATGCCCTTAAAATACGCGACATGCCGCCCAACCTGTCTAGTGGTTATCGTAACTGACTACGTATGTTGAGGACTAGGGTTCGAATCCCGGCGCGGGCAGGGATGTACTTTAACTTTCTCTCTCTGTGTTTCTTGTCCTTTCCTCAGGTGATGGATGAATGTGGTCCACCCTATAAACGGGTTTATGGTGGTGTGGCGTGGGCGATGCTACTCGTACATCCATGACTTGGTTCACAGCTGCCCACTGGGTAACGATAAAATGAGTAGCAGTTTCCAGCCTTTATGCGGCAAATGGGCTAATGTACTAACTTGCTCAAGAGTACCTCCCATTAAAAATAAAAAAAAATACGCAACAGAATTTCCAATCGACAGTAAACTTCGAAAAGTTAAAGTGTATGAATTAAAGTCGAATTTACATTTACAGTAATCGTTATTTACGAGACCAGGCACCAAATTAAAGCAAAAACATTGGCGTCGTTTAAAATTACGGAAGTTTTGTTGAAGCGAAAATAACATTCGAAGATGGAAAATTGATAAAAAAAACTTTCTGCAAAGCGGGAGAAGTGCTTTTCCACAATTTTAAAAATAAATTTGAAATAATATCGTCAATAAATAATATTCCTTTACCACGTAGCACTGTGATGCTTCGGACTGAAGCTATGAGTAATAATTTGGAGGATTCATTTAATGATGATTTAAAAGTTTGTAAGTTTCTATCACTTCAATTTGAAGAATTCATGGATGATGGTGACATTGTACAGTTATGATTTTTGTGATAATGGTTTTCGAAGATATGTCTTCAAAAGAAGAGTTATTAACTATAATTCCATTGAAAGGACAAACGAGAGGCCAAGACATCTACAATTAATTTAAAAATTTTATTGATAAGACAGGATTTCCAATACATAAATTGGTCTCTATTATAACAGGTAGAGGTCCAGCAATGGTCGGGAATCAAATTGGTTTTAGTGCTTTGTCCAATGGGAAATCCCCAGTTATCATTGTATTACACATCAACAAGTATTGTGTTCAAAATTACTTAACTCTAATGATGTAATGCAAAAATTATTTAAAATCGTCAATTCAATTCGTTCAAGAAGTCTTCAGAAATGACAATTTCGGGGGCTTTTGGAAAAAACTGAATCAGAGTACGGAGATCTCTTATTGCACAGAGTCGTGAGGTGGCTAAGCCACGGTGTGTTTTTAAAAAAGATTTCGTATTCTGTTACCAGAAATAAAAAAAATATAAAAATTTCTACAAATGAAAAAATATTATATTAATGAATTGGAAGATAAGAAATGGCTCATGAAACTAGCTTTTATCTGCGATATCATTGCAAAACTTAACGACTTAAACCTAAATCCACAAGGAAAGAATAAATGTTTAACAGACATGATGAGCAAAATTAAAACTTCCAAAGAAACTATAGAGAGGTATGCGTCTCAATTAAGAGAACATGAATTGAATAACTTCATAAACATTGAGGAAGAGTGCATCCATAATCCAAATCGAGACTTCAAAGATTTCGTCGAACACTTATATATTTAGTTTGAATGAATTGAAAGAAGATCCGTTAAATTAATTAGCTTGGAAGATATACTCAATTTTATGATATTTCAATTAAATGAAAATGTCAACATTGATGGAGTATCTGGAAAAATAAGAGATTTAATAGATACTATATCAGTCACGATCGAGAAAGAAATTATTTAATTAAGATGTGATATATTTCTTAAATCCAGTGCATATCTAACGATATTGATTTTTGGAAATTAATTTTTAAGAAAACGTTTCCAAATATTTACAAATTGTTTTTTTTATTTGTAATCATATTTTGGTTCGACATATCTCTGTTAATTTTCTTTTTCAACCATGAACGCCATAAAAACCAAACACCGGTCACGTCTAACAGATTTAATTTCGTGTTTACGCATTACAATAAGCTTGTACTAGCCACAATATGATAAACTTGTCGCAGATATACAGTGTCAAGTTTCAACTAAATGCAATGAATAGGATGGTCAATTTTTGATGTATGAATATTTTGATTATTTTCGTCTGTAAATTTTTATTTTGTAAATATTAATATAACGTTTTTTTTTTAGAAAAATTAGATAATTTATAATTTTATCTTGTTATCGGATAGAAATATACAAACATGTACGTTACGTTAATTTAACTCTGTCAATGGTAGATCGCCTTCGATTTTTTAAATATGGAGTAGACCACGGATCCCAAAAGTTTGGCCAACCCTGGTATATAGTATTACAGTTTAGTACGCTCCAAATTACTGTGTTGCACTGTAAACAATGATGCAGTGTTTTCACTTTTATTTAAATTATCATTCACTTTAATAATATATTGAATAAAATGTATATATTTGCGAATGTATATATTTGCAATTATTAACTTGTGATAATTAATAAATTTTCATGCTTGAAATAAAATATAATTTGCCTACTCATAAAAAAACAATAAAGCTAAAATAAAACTAATCTCATAAAACATTCTTGTACAAAATTTAAAATTCCTTTAAAATGTTGCTTTTTTGAAAATATATTCCAGCGAAACTAAATAAATTGGGATGAATCAAACAATTCACACCATTAACTTTATTTATGAAACTAACGACACAGGGGTCAACTAGGTGTTGTCTCAGTTAAGATGTAGGAAGCATTTGAGCAATATGAGAACAAAAATATCTTTGTTTTTTTGCATTTGTGAAAAAAAAGTAATTCTATTTGTTATCAACAAATGCTGCACCAATATGTTAAGTTATTTAACTCCTACATATGTATTTAAATAAGTTAAAATGTTTTATAAAAGAAAGAAGTAGTTCATAAAAAAGGAAATTTTAAAATAGCGAAGACAAAGTTTTGATTTGTAAGCTTATGTAAATTTGGGAAAATACTATAATCATCAAATATAAAGAAATAACCATCAATATGATTCTTTATACGAATTTTCAGTAAATTTCATTGATAACTGACAAGCAATTTTTAAATTAATGCAAGAAAAAGCGAGATTACTTTATTGAAAAATTGTAAATTTATAGCTATTCAGAAAAATTGTTGCTTAACTATATAAATAAGCTTCTTAAAAATGTTTTTATCTAATGGTTCTATAATTTTTAACAAATATTCAAATGGAAATATTTCATAATGTAAGTAAAATATTCAGAATATAAAAATATCACTTAAAACTATTGAAAAAGCTTTTTATATGTTTCTTATTTGCGCATTAATTTAATCTAAAAATTTTACTTTATTTATTATTAAAATCTCAAAAACAACTGTTTATAATTTTGTAACATATTATGTATGTGTACTAACTAAATTTTGAATATTATTATTTTTCTAAATTTAAAGTTGAAATCAAAAAACAATAATTCATAAATATGACAGCTAAGACAGTAATTGATTTGATACATTTCGCAAACTAATAGTAATTATGACCAATTTATTGTTTCCAAATTACAAAAATTTTTACGGATGAATTTATATTTAAAAATTTAAATATATATACATTAACAATAACATTTAAAACTGGTAGAATATTTTACAGATGCTTAAATTTTTATAAAAAGTATTTTCAAATTAAAAGAAATGTATAACAATTTACATTGGTAATGCGCAATATAAATACAGTTCTTGCCGTCGAAAAGCTATTAAAGAAACAAAATTCCGCATAATCTCAAAGTGTCGTTCATTTTATGATTAGAATGAACCCAGTCCCTGTGTAATAACATTAAAATAAATAATCTAGTTAAATGACTATTTCCTTATGCAATTTTTATTTTATATTTTTAGAAGCTTGCTGTTTTAAAAATATAACGATTCTTATATTTACTTAATATGCTCTTTTAAGGAAAGAAGATTCTTATGGTTTAAACTTAGTCCTCTCACTACTGCAAGAAGGCATTTTAGAAATATTTATGTCTCAAAAAATGGCGCTGCTAGAATCAAAATGACCTTACTTATATCACATACTTTCAGACATTTTTTTCTTTTATTAACATAAATAAATGTCCAGATACCTAAGACGAACTGAAGTGAACGATGTGGGAGAAAAAGAGCTAAATTGCGAACTAGATGCTCTTTTGGGACGATGGCTCGTTTATGATAACAAAACGTTTCAAGTGAAATGTACGATCTAGAGAATATTGAAACAGTAAAGCTAGGACTTAGAAAAACGTATTTTGTAAGGAAGTACTTTAAAGGACAAAATTTTTTAAAATCTCTTTTCAGTCTTCTTTTATGTTTTCAGAATGCTTACGCTTCTTTTTAAATTACACAACTAACATCAATATTATTTGTCTATAAATTGAAGGCAATTATTTTCTTAAAAAAAGAGAATAATTAAGTTAAACTTAAACTATTTTTAATATTGTTTGATAATTTTAAATATTATTAAATGTAATTCCACTAAATTTTAAAATGAGAAGAAAATTATTAAAGTTACTTGGATTATTTCAAAGATTTTCAATTACATTTTAATAAATCAACGATACAGAATTATGTATATCATCAAACTACTCATCATAAATATTATATTCCGTTAATTGTAGATAATGAAATATATTGTCAGTTTCAATTGTTTCCAAGACATTTTCAGCTATTGCTAGACACCTGTCATATGTTCATTTATACTCTACAGTGGGTTCTTTTATTTTTATTTTAATTTATTTTTTTACATCAAATCTCTTAGGTACATCTTAAGATCACAATGAAATTTCATTTCATTGTGCTTAGTACCATGTACCATCATAATGCCTTATTCATATAAAGATTACTTATTGACATAGTATACCTTAATAAAGATACTTTATTGATGTATAATATACCTTATAAATAAAGATACCTTTTTGACATAACTGATTTTTTTATATTTAAAATGATCATTATATTATTTTTTAAGTTATTTGAAATTTTTATAAAGAAGTTTACGTACATAAAAGTGTATATGTTTCTATATAAGTATACATAATCTTTCTATTACATAAGAACATTTCCACAAAAAATTATAATTTTACGCATCCAAATTTTCTTATTCAGTATGAAAACCTAACAAAGTATTATATTTGATTTATTCTTATTTTATTAAGAATAATTGTATTTCAAAGTATTTTCATATTAGCCATTCTGTCCAAGTTAAAAGTTAAGCAATATTTTTTTCAATTTGTCAACAATAAATCTTTGTCTAACTAGCCCTAGCGATCAAAAAATGAGTTTTGGAGGTCAAAATATATATATAAATCAAGCTATTATAAATATGATACGTGAATCATTAATATATATAATTTAGTTGTTTATTTATAGAATTAAAAAAATTCATTTAAATAAATTCATTTAAATTAATGAAATTAATTAAGTTAATTACTTTCACATGAAATAAGAAATAATTTTTAAAAGGATTGAAAAATATTTTATTAATTCAAAATCTTTAACTTGCAACAAATTATGAAATATATATCCATAAATTATGAAAATAATGAAATACAAATAATCTCAAATGATTTGAAAAATCTAAAAAAATACAGAGATGTATATTTATAAATTACACTCACAAACTTAAGTCATTTTACAAGCATTAGTAGATAACTCAACATTTTAATTGAATTTGATTGAAAACCTTAAATTTGAAGCAAACTTATTAATGACAAATATATCAATATTTTTGTAATTATAAATTGTCCAAGATTTATTATTATATATTGTTTTATATATTATCTAAGATTACTAATAAGCAAATATAATTTTAGAAGTATATAAATATTTTAAACATAATTCACAATTTTAAAAATTTCCTTTAGTATATAAATGCGTAAGCTGCTTTACAAAATTGAATCATAAAAAATATATTATCCTAAATTGTGTAGCAAAAATTTATTCTCTTTAACGTTTTTAAAATACATTTATTCCAAAGATTTAAACCTTTAATTCGCCAATGCTTAAGACTTAAAGAGAGAAATTGATGTTAAAATAAAATGAAATATTTAAGACTTGCTAAATAATTGTACGATAATATTTATTTAATATTCGTGCAATAATTTTAATTATATTTGTTTATTATTTATCAGAAAGAGAACAATCTAAATTTGATAAAAGTAACAATTGTAACGAAATATTTGTTTTTTTAACATTTGAAAATTTTATTTTCCTTTTTACAAATATTAAGTAATTACGAATTACAAATATTAAGACTTGTTTCATTATTTTAAATTATATTATGCGGCGGAAATTTTGAGAATTTATGATTTCAAAGAAACTTTTAAAATGTTTATAAATTTAAAATTATTTTATATAGCATTTTTTTCACTATAGATATTCAATTCAAATGTAACCTATTTGCAAGTAATTTTTTTTTCATTTTATCATTAGTAATAACATATTTATCAATGCAAATTATGAAAAAGCTTTAATAATAGAATCATTTAATGAATCGGATGAAGTTCATCTCAAAATAGAGAAAAAAATACTTTTCAATAAGTTTTTATTGTCCTTATTAATTTTTACTGAACAATAATTTATGGTAAATTAATATAAAATGCATTATTTCATAATGGATATTTAGATTTAAGCATTTAAATAACTTTCTCAAAAAATTATTTTCACCTCAGTTAGTTTTAGTCCCAATTATTCTAAATCAAATAACATCATTTATAAATTTAAGAGAAATAAGGAAACTTATTTTTAAGTATTATTATTCAAATTTATCATACAAAAATTTCAATTATTTTTTATTAATAATTTAGTTTGTTGAATCCTTATAGTTACTCAAACTTATAATTACTATAAAGCAATTAATTATATAATTTATGTTTCATTTGTCTCAGCAAAAATGTGTAATCATCTCATTTGATGCAATATACTTTTTAAAAACTGAAAATACTTTTAGAAATAACTTATCAAAATACATTATAGTTATTGATATATATATATATATAAACTAATAATTATATATAATATGAAATAATTCATTTCATATCATTCTCTCATATTTATTAACTTAAGAAATTAAATATAAAAATGGCTTAACATTTTCCTTAACGATAAAACTAACATAAATGTCTTTATAACTTGATTAACAATCTGATTTATCGCAAATATACTTTCCACTTCTGTTACACATAAATAAGCGAAGCATGTTTTAAAACTTCCATTTATCCGAAAACATTTGAGCAGGTTCGTACACTTTGCGACAACTATGTGAATCGAAAATAGTTTGCCCAAAACTACGCATATTAAATTCAGTTTAAGCAGAATTGCTCCCATTCGCAAAGCGGGGCAATATATCTTGGTAATTGAAAGACTGGGCATCAAAAAGGGAAGATAATGGCTGAGTGATGACGTTATCTATCCGAAAATACCATTTATCTTTACTTGCAATGTATATATATTTCTAAGCATTTTACTGACTCATTTTTCTCTTTCTGCATCGAAGTTATTATTTCACATTTCATTTCGTCTAAGCTGTTGATAGCCATTCCATTTAAATTGAATTTCAAAGTTTTGCCAGTAGTTATTTCTGCTGTGATTACCGAACTATTTTTATGGAAACTTCATTTAGATAAATGTGAGCAAACATTTCAATTCTGTAGGACATTTAAATAATGATTCATTTTTCATGCGCCTACATATTTCGTGTAAAATATTTTGATATTAAAATACATTAATTGTTCCTTAGTTTTAATTTAATATTTCATTTATTTCTTCTTTTAACATGGATATTTTTTATTGTATGTTTTATAAAATTTTATTAAAGCTCTAAATTCTAATAGATATATTAGATATTAATTTCAATTACTTATTTATTCTACTTAATAATCAAAATATATTCTGTAACTATACAAAAATTAAATTTTTTTTTAATTAATTATCAAAGAAACATAAAAATCACAAAAATTAGATTAACAATTTACTATCTCGTTACCATAAAATTTTTATAATATAATATATTTAATATAATAAATAATTTAATTAATATAATATATTTAAAAACCATAAAATTTTTATAATATGGGGACTTATTTTGTTAAATAAAATTTATTACTTCAACTTATTATAAGAGGATGAAAAATATAAAGAAATTGGTGCAAAGGTTAAAATAAAAAAAATTCTTATGAATATTAATTATTAATTTAAAAAAAAACATTACGCAGTATTAGCTAATTATAGCACAATAGATAAAAAAATCATAAATTTAAAAATAGAAAAAAACAAGATATAAGCGATAGCTTAACCATAAGTATTGAAAAACGGTACCCAATTGTATTAAATTATAAATTAGGATATATTTAATTGAAGAGTTAAATAAATAGAGTTTCCTTCTCCGTTTATATATATATATATATATATATATATATATATATATATATATATAT